>WSYH01010537.1:0-22904 GCA_036426205.1 Ascaphus truei | reverse complement strand
CAGCCTGCACCCACACAGCACCCTGCACAGGAGAGACTGAGCCCAGCCTGCACCCACCCAGCACCCTGCGCAGGTATGAGAGACTGAGCCAAGCCTGCACCCACCCAGCACCCTGCACAGGAGAGACTAAGCCCAGCCTGCACCCACCCAGCACCCTGCACCGTAGAGACTGAGCCCAGCCTGCACCCACCCAGCACCCTGCACCGGAGAGACGGAGCCCAGCCTGCACCCACCCAGCACCCTGCACAGGTATGAGAGACTAAGCACAGCCATGTGTATATATATCCAACACAATGTAAATTCCTTTAGAGTCCGGCAAGAAGGGTTATAATAATTTACGACTAAAATCCATGGCAAGAAGGTTAAATATTTCAACTCCTAAACTGAGTACTGGGGAGGCTGCGTATCCTGGATTCAGGAATTATATCAAGAGGAAGGTGCCAGGATTTCATCTGCTGCATTACCAGGGAAACGCCACGTCTTTTTCTGCAATGTTATTTAAACCTAGACACCTGTGGGCATGGACCCTCCATCACGTTTATCACGCTAGCCACAGGATATCAATAGCCTGTTAAACTGTTGTCTCTTTCACGGTTTGTTTTGAAGGATTACAGAGCAGACATTTGTGAGCCATTAGTGTGTGATGGAATAAAGAACCACAGAAATACACTTCTAGGTACCACTCCACTGTTTTTAACACACTGATGAACAGCACGGAGTATAACGTGGCTGATCGCAGCGGGGCGCGCTTGTCGCGTGGGATTAACGCGGGATTGTAAAATCACACTAGAGGATAGTGGATGCAGGAACCAGGGCCTCTGGCCAGAAGCCAAGCACCCCATGAGGGTCTGGTTTCAGAAAGTCATCTAGTCAAGATGCGTGTTGGGAATCGGGGGTGAAACAGTTATATCTTTAATATAACCAAGAGGTTTAGTCCTAGGAGTAACACCCAAGCAAATATAACGTGTAATCTGTTTATTCATTCTATTATTTTTATTATCGTAACTGAAGTTATTTAACAGTCTACTTTTAAGGTTAATATACATGAGAGAAGAAAGAGGAAAAACTATTAACGCCTGTTTTTAACACCAGAACTAATGCTTTTGTATACTTTTTTTACTTGCAGAAGAACTGACACTCCCCGGTGGGCCCAGAAAATGTTTACAGTGTCAAGTAAAACAAGAGATAGGGATGTTATCCAAGCTGAGACTCAAGGTCAATGTGGATGTTTGGGTCAGATCAGACACTGAATTCAAAATAACCATTTAGTGGCTGGTGGAATTAAATCAATGAGAAGTTGTTGAGACAAAGCTGTTACATTTTATTTTATGATAGATTCCATTACAGGCATACCCCGCTTTAAGGACAATCAGTTTAATTACACTCGCGACTAAGTACATGTTTCCAATAGGCAAACTCCAGCTAACGCATGCGCCTGTCAGCATGTCCTGAACAGCAATACCGGCTCCCTACCTGTACCGAAGCTGTGCGCAAGCGGGGAGACTATAGAGCCTGTTACACATGTTATTTACATCAGTTATGCATGTATACTGTATGACGATGGAGGTACAGTACATGCACCAATAAGTGGAAAAAAGACAGTGCTTCACTTTAAGTACATTTTCGCTTTACATACATGCTCCGGTCCCATTGCGTACGTTAATGCGGGGTATGACTGTATATGCTACTTGTAGTAACACTGTAAATATACGCTTATATGTTACAAACATTTTTCATTTCCGAAATGAATTGCTAAATAATGTGTTTTGCTAGAATTGCTAAAGTAGGCAAAAGTTGAACATTCCATTCCGCGCCATGTGAGCGGTAACCGGATATGTCACAGCGTATATGGTGATAATTGCAGACACTAGGTTGTTGTGCGATTGTGAGAGACACTGATAAGGGAGTATAAGTCTCCACAGAATAATGAAAGAAGTTAAAAAAATAAAAATGTTTTCGCACAATTATTGTGAAGGCCATAGCTGAGCATGTCCTGTTCATGCAGACAGGATCAAGTTAAGGAAAGACCAAATATAGAAATAATTATTACTGTAGGTCATCTGTCATGCCCAGATTCGTTTTGCCTATAAATATAAGCTGTTTTGATTATCCGATGTGTTTTTTCTCCTGCGTGAGACGAATCACCAAGGATCCTGCTGTCAATAAAACCATCTTTGCTTCAAAACAGTGCTGAACACATTACACATGATTACTCCTTTGACATTGGCCCCCAGCCAGTAGCTCTCAGGAAGGTGTAGATTGTGGCTCTTGAGAGCTGCTGCTTTATTAATACACAACACACATTGCTAATAATCTCCCCACCGCATCCCAAGTAAAACAGGAGGATTCATCCTAAAGGCGTGAGGAAAATAACCTGTGCGCTTCGCGCACCATGTTACTGAAACTGTGGCCTATGCGTTTCGGCTCTCACGAATTTAGGCGGTTCCCCAGACCGCGAGGATGCTGCAACTGACGCCACGCAGACCGCGCCGTGGCCTGCACACAGTACACAGCTGAAACTGTTAAGACCATTCCTTGGCCTGAACCAAAGCCGTGTGGGTAATTTTTCGCTCCACACTCACCACACAGCTGGAGATACTTAAGGCCATTCTTCTGGCCGTATCCTAATACATGTTGTGCTACTTATCCTGCTGTATCGGGCTGCTCTGACGCTCCTTGTCATTGGTGAATTTATTTCCCACACACCTGGATGGATGAGTAGAAGGTGAGTAGTGGGTGTCTGGCTGCTACATGAGCAGAGAGTGCCTGGGTGCTGCATAAATAAAAGGTGTCTGGGTGCTGCCAGGGGAGGGGGGTGTTTTCATGGCAACCTATATGTATGGGTGATCTCAAGTGTGACTAATTTTCAGCAAAGTCTTCCTGCTATCACAGGCCCAGTGGAGAGTGGAGCTCAGGAGACCATTTCTGTCCAGTCAGAAGCTGTAAGCATCTCTATGCTGATGCACCTGAATACTGACTCTCTCACTATATATGAGAGAGACCACATCAAATGGATGTCAAATGTAACAATTTACCACATCACTGTAAAATGTATCATTTTATTTTACTTTCTTCATTCCAAAAACATTCTCTCAACCGAATGCAAGTCAATGGAAGATATAGCCAACGCCTGATGCTGACCAGTACGCCCGCTGGTAGCAAAGGGATTAAGGACGCCAGATAATGATATTTTGATTTATAAAAGAATGAGGATTATTTCACATTTGATTGCCCAGACATGAAATGCTGCAGTAGGTATATATGTATATATATTTATCTTTATTTATAAAGCACCATACATGTACACAGCGCTTTACAGCATTAATACACGTGGCATAATATTATAACACATAATGGGAATAAGCACAGTAAGGAAACATAGCTTAACCTTAAAGATAAAATAAATATTAACAAAGAAAACACAAGTCTTACATTTACTGCAGGTTTCTGCCACCCATGTCATGGCCACCAGGTGTCACTAGCGAGCCTTCATCTTTAACACATAGGGTCAATCTTATTTCACATTTGTTTTGTGTCAGAATTTGACTTATTAAAAGTAGAACAAACCTTCACAAACTGTGTGTAATAATGATGATATTGTTATGAAGGTTGTGTAATAAAATATTACGAATAAAGCAATCATATTTATAGTAGTATTGGAAGATTAAAGCAGCAAAACCTATCTACAGTAGAAGACTATATGAGTTAAACTTATTACAATGTTAGTATCTTGTCCCCTTAGCATGTCCTGCTCTTTAAATATATACATTTTAATCTCTGGCACCTGAGGTCAGCACGGTAATCTTTAGCCTGCTCTGCGGAGAGCTCCATTTTAACCTCCGGACACTTAATATTTCACATTTCTCCTGAACGGTACATCATTTTTTTAAAGTAAAAATGTTTTATTGCAAAATAAAACTGTCGATCAGCACGGACGGCGTTTTTAGGAAGTAACTACCACAACAAGGACAATATTATGTTATTCATATTGTCACCACAGGGCATAGTGGGTAGTGCAGTGTTTTTCAAACAGGGTTTCTAGGAATCCTTGGGTTCCTCGTCCGAAAAAGGGGTCCCTGCAATTATTGGGTCATTTGAAAATTGTACCAAATACAGAAGAATTTACAATACATCTCATCTCAGACGCGCTATTAGAGAGAGTTGGGGTTCCTTACAATGCATCTGATCTCAGAAGTGCTATTAGAGAGGGTTGGGGTTCCTTACAATGCATCTGATCTCAGACGCGCTATTAGAGAGGGTTGGGGTTCCTTACAATGCATCTGATCTCAGACGCGCTATTAGAGAGGGTTGGGGTTCCTTACAATGCATCTGATCTCAGACATGCTATTAGAGAGGTTTGGGGTTCCTTACAATGCATCTGATCTCAGACGCGCTATTAGAGAGGGTTGGGGTTCCGCAGAATTTCACAATATTATTACAGTGTTCCTTAGCCAAACAAAGATTGGAAACCACTGGGATAGTGGATTATTTTACATGTGTCTTGTCCAATATGAGATTGGAATAAAAATAAAACCTATTGTTACAATTAGTACCATCCAGATAATATCATTTCACTAGCACCAGGATAAATTGCAGATCATTATATAATTACCATTGTAATGATATTTCAGTAGGAAGCTTGCTGGCAGTTTATGAAAACAAATCTTTAAGGACGATTTCCACAGAGGTCAGTGTCAAATGTATTTATTTTAAATGTTGATTGTGCTGCCTTAACTTAAAATGTGTATCTTATACTATATTAGTGAAAGCACTGTATGTTTGCCTGCCTGCATGCATGCCTGCCTGCCTGCTGGATGTCCGGTGTCCCTAGCGGCAATCTCATTGGTCCCTTGGCCCGCCCGCCCCCGCACACCTCTCATTGGCCTCACACACTCACACCACCCCCTTGGCCCGCCCCCCACCCCTCTCATTGGCCTGAGGCGGAGTGACGGGCCAAAGGTCCAAAAAAATAAAAAAAACACACACACACACACACACACACACACACACACACACACACACACAGAACCAGTGACACACACACACCCAGAACCAGTGGCACACACCCTTTGACGCCCCCCCCCTGCCTTTGACGCCCCCCCCTGCCTTTGACGCCCCGCGCGCACACACTGACTGACTGCCGCACGCACGCACACACTGACTGACGCGCACACAAAGCCTGACTGACGCACGCACACACTGACTGAGGCACACACTGACTGTGTGTGCGTCAGTCAGTCTGTGTTTGTGTTTCTGCCTCAGACTCACTGACGCGCGAGCAAACACACAGTGACTGACGCACACACGCTACATGAAGCTGTAAAGGAGGGAGGGAGGGGGGGGACTGGATTGATGTGAATGGGGGACAAACAGAGAGAGGGGGGAGGAGAGAGAGGAACGGGAACATTACATCCCGGGCAACGCCGGGTCTCTCAGCTAGTCAGCTTATAAATTTGTGTTTCTTTATGTATGTTATTTCCTCTGATGAGTGAGTTTCATGCAATAATTGTAGCTCATTTAACCATGCTGGTTACGCATCCCGTTTGAAGGCTGTGTATCCAGATCATTTCTAAAACTTAGTGAATATAAAACCAATTGTGAAAAAAGGTATTTCATTGATAATAACAAGACAGTTTATAAATGTTTCAAATAGTTCTGGATTGAAAATGAACAGTGTTACCGTATTGTAGATATTTTCATTTGATTTTTCTGGGCAGCGTTCAGATGAGTGTAACTGACAATACTTATATATGCAATCCAATTACTGTGAAAACCTTCTCCAAGTAGTCAACTCCACTTGGATTTAGTAAAAAGCTAACACTATTATTAGCTTCCATAATCAATTGCAATTGTTTGAAGCTGTTTCGGTTTGCCTTAAGTACTGTAGGTTTTTCCTCTCAGGGACACTTTGAATTTGAGTTAATCAATGTTTTCTTTGATAAGCTATTGGATTGCACTTCTACACAAGAAAGTAAAAGATAGGCATGTGAATATATTAATTAATTGCCACTTATTTGGGATGGTATTCTCAAAGACACTTTAAAAAAAAGTTATATGTTAATCAGAACAGTTCTTGTGTCTTGTTGTGGAGTAATAGCAAGGACAACTTGTGAGTCATCAAGATATCAAACTAACCTGATTATTATGACAATTATTATGAATTTGTAAAGCCAGTCCAAGAGGGGTCAGCCATTCCTTAGTTTATTCAAGAGATTTACAATGATATGCTTCTTAGTGAAGCCAGCAATACATAAAACAGCTTGCCTGTGAATGACCCCTTTCAACTTCATGCCAGTAGACTGAGAGGCTGATGATGATGGAGGTGCTGTTGTTGATGAAGCTGATACCCAGTGAGCCATCACAGTCATGTAGTTCTTAGTTTGACCAGTACTGCTTGTCTATATATATACTGTCGCTAAGTGCGTAGCTGGTCATTGGCATTTTTCATGGCCGAGTTGACTGCTCTGCAGCACCATGTATAGATCTAAGGCTTTGTACATAGTAGTTGCGCGCGCGTGCGTGACGTCATGTGCGCCTGCAACCCAGGCGATCTGTGGACTGTGGGGGCTGTATGATGAGATGTGACCAAAAGTAGCTCCCATTCAATGTTTGGGGGCGTGTCCGTTATGTCACGTGAACGGTTCACCCTCATTGGCTGAACTGCACATGTGACCTAGTTCAATCAAGTTTATCTTGCGAAGTATCGGTCACCCCGGTGCTCTTGTGAATGCACATGCACACACGCCCTCTATGGCCATGCACATTGGCTTCATGTGGTTTTTAATTTGGCGCTCGCACCGTCGCTTTCACTATGGACGCGGTCTAAAATGGCTTTTCTAGAGAAATTAAATTTGGTATCATCGGCACATAATCTCCACTAATTCGTGGAAGTCTACTGAATTAGAAGTAATTTTAGGACACAGATCCAATGCTAACATAGCGACTGCGGCTCTAAGGTATCTGCTGTATAGGTTTACCCATAGGAAGGGGACAAGTCAGATGGTGGGGATAAAAAAATCCCCGTAGAATATTTTAGTAATAATCCCTGAAGAACAGGGCATTACTGGTCAATAATGTCTTGGCTGGAAGAGGGAAGAGGAAAGAGGGAAGAGGGAAGAGAGAGAGAGAGAGAGGGAGAGAGAGAGGGGGGAGAGAGAGGGTTCTTGTCCCTGTAGTGCACGCCATAGTGCCCACTGGAGCAGGCCACAGGGACCTACTGTAGTGCCGACGAGTATTCTAAAACAAATCTGGGGCAACCAACATTAACACAGCAGGGGTCCCTGGCAGTCTGAATGGGACTGAATGGGACTGCCAGGGACCCCCCTGTTAATCCGCTGGGCCATTAGTCTGTCTGCAGAATGTCACTGAAATGTTGCAGCATGTACCTGGGTCTTTTTGGTGATAGCCCCAGATTTTCCAAGGCGAGTTTAAGGCAAGTTTTAGAATACTCGTCGGCGCACCTGTAGCCTAATTATATTAATCTAACCAGTCAAATGAATTATTATTTTTATATTTAAAAATAACATTATGTAATTATTATAATTGATTTAATTCCTCTTTGCCACTCTCTGCCATCCCCCCCCCCCCCCCCCGAACCCTGCCAACACCACTACCAATTACAGTAGCAGCAAGGGATGGGAGAAGCTATTTTTGTTAGGAGGGGTAATGAAATATTGTGAGATACAAGGAAAGTGGAAAACAAAAACAAAGTTTTGCCTCAATTTTGCTCCTTACCAGCATGGAAATGTGAGCATTGGGCTAAAATTTGCTCAGATTCACAAGGTTCATGGGACTCAGTTTATTGAGCTACTATCTGACCTATTAACAAGATTTCATTCTAAATTGATCAATAAAAGGAACTGTTGGAAATGCAGCAGAACAATAGAGAAGGCTCAAATCCCTAAATGACCCCTATTGACCTTTCATTTCCTGTTTCATGATACAGGCCATTCAAGAGGGTGAGCAACTTTGCATCATAATGCATCTGTTGAAACAATTTGGAGTGTCTCCCTGATTTGCATCATAATGCATCTGTTGAAACAATTTGGAGTGTCTCCCTGAACAAGCATCTCTTTCCTGCTCGCAATTTTTTTTTTACCAACATGAACAGGGGGGTGCCCAGATCTGATCCATGGTCTCCTGACGTCCCCCGGATCCCAAGCGATAAGACCTTTGCTTTTTGTCACAGGACACAGGAGCTGGCCTTGCCTCTGGCAGCAAATAGAAAACTGCAAAGTCATCAATAGATTACATTGTGGTTTCCATTGGTGAGCCCAATGGCCATGTCTGTCGTTTTTTGATGTTTTCTCAAAGAAACTACAAAAAAACAAAAACTGTTGTCACTTGGGAACCAGTTGCTCCTTAAGATCTGGTAAGATATATAAAAAAAAACAATTGGGTGGGGTGGGCAGGGGGAGATTGCTGCTCTAATGTAGCTGCTGCCAACACAGTTCTGTTCTTTTTGTTCACAGCAAGAGGTACTGTAGCATATTAAATAAGTAAGTCACATATAACAAAGCTATCCTTTGTCTTCTTTCAGAAAATCTAATTAGTATACCATAACTCAAAGTACTTCTATGCCTTTTCCAGCAAATGGAGTGGTAGTTACAAGCTGGCACATTGCTGTTTTGAGCCTTCATCTCTATCTGTAAAGACACATACACACACAAAACAAAATCCTGAAATTAGACAAAAAAAAATAATTGCAGAGCTCAGGGCAAAATTATTATTATTATTATTATTTTACAACTAAGCTTGTTTAGATTGGAATGTTGCCAGATTTGGTGTGATGTTGTTAAACGTCTGTCAGCTTAAAAAATGCTGCTGCTGCTGCAAGCTAGATGAAGCTCAAGATTAAAGGGGGTTGGGAGTTAATGGTGTGAGGTCTATCAAAAGGGTGAAGCAAAGTTACAAATGCTTGCTCTGGGGCAGGGAGGAGCTGCAGAGAGAAAGGACGAGGACTGAGGGCAGGGTGTGGAAAAGCTCCACCCCACCCTGTCCTCAGTAAATTAGACATGTCAATTCCACTTTTCTGATGTATTTAATCTTCTGGTATTTGCACTTTCACAAAAATGTCAGGCCTCCCTTCTTTCTCCAGATTGTAATATTGCCTATAGTTTCAACATTAATTGTGTAATATATGAAGTCCACTATGAATTATGAACTATTATAAGAATAATCTGCATAGGCCAGGATTCACTAAAATCTGAAAAGGGACATCAGAGTTTGATCCCGTGGTTACTTTGCATTGAAGTGAATCTCTTCCATTGTAAGATTTGCAACATTGTTCCAATCATTTTTGCCATAACCGTTACTTTTTCACAGATCACCGAACAGCTTTCACCATTTAGCATTTGTCACAAAATAATTTGCTCAGCCCTACTACTGCTCCTCCACGTCAACTGTATCACCTGTTGTTAGCTTTTACACTAAAAGAAATAAGTACAGTACAGTATCAGTTTTGTTTCAATACAAACAAGTTTCACACTTTAATATGGGAAGAAATGTGCACCTTGTCACAAATTATCTGTTTTATTTAAAAAAAAGAAAGAAATACTACCAGTGCATAATTTAATCCATAGTATAGATTATAAACCTGTGTATTCATCATCATCATCATCATCATCATCATCATCATCATCATCATCATCATCATCATGAAAAGTATGTCTCTTTTTATTACACCGAAGGGCTGATGAAAATGTTCTTTAGATAAATCTAACCTGCCTCGGGTTTTATTTGGAAAACAATCTGATACTGATGGATGGCCCTTTTATTGTTTTCAACAGGTTTTATTGGATTTCAGTAGTGGTGGAAGCTATATTACATGTCTATGTATCTCTATAGAAAGAAGTGTAAATACAAGCAAACACATGACCTTTGATGAATGCTACTGAACATTTGTTGTGCTTATAAGAATGTTTAAACAGCCAATAAAAGTGCTGTCCTGGTAAAGATGGTGTTAATTACCTTAATGATATTATTTAAATGGTGGGCAATTACTTACCTATCAAATTGGTTTGTTAAGCAAATATTGTAACCATTAAAGTACAACATTTCTTTTAATGGTTTCTTCAAGTTTTTTTTTTTTTCCAGCTGGGACCTTTGTATGCAAAGTATTCATCCATCCACTTGTTTGGCCTCTACTTCTTACATGACTTTCTCATAATGCTAATGTGATCCTCTTTTCAAGGGTAATAAGTAGTGGGCACTTAGTCCATGGAAGGGGAGGGTACTCCTTGGTCAGAAAAACACACTGTACAATGTAACACAAAAGAAAGGAAATCTGTCAAATAAAACATTGCCCAAGTTATACATTACTATGGTAAGCTACAGTAATAATGAAAATGGTTCTGAAATGCATCAGTTATATGACTTCCAGTACCATTGTTTTACCTGCATGCTAAGAGGGATGTCATCTCCTTTTGCAAACGTACAGTAATAATCTGTGCTGTTCTGCTGGTTCTGTCAGTCAGCAAGGATAGAGCTGGTCTGGAAAGGATTTTGAAGTCAGGCAGGATATAGGGTTCTCCTAAAATATTTTCCGATGTTATGGTTCAAAGCCTGCTCCGTTAAAAAAAAACCAAAAAAAACAATTGAATTATTTAATTGTAATTTGTAACGTTAATGACACTTTGCGCGTTCTTTAATTTAATTTAATTACTGAAAGCAACCAAAGGTAATTATAATGGGAGCACTTAATGTGCAATGAAATTATCATATCTCTGATTTTTTTTAAAGTTAATGACAGAGAATATCATGTGATTAATTGCCTTGGTAAATATGTGAACTGGAGATAGAACAATTACTCAAATTAACATGTTGACAACACCCATGAGGCTGTGGAGCCTTATGCCAATGCTTCTGGTTAATTATTACACTACGATTGTCTCTACCTTACATTGTATGGATATGGCAGTAAAGAGATAAAAGCTAAAACCAATGCCAAGGTAAACTGAGATTTATATATATATATTACCCAGATGAAACCCCTTACCCCAATGTGTAACTGGAATTAGATACTTTGGTACTACAGTAGGAGGGATTGCCCTTTAAATGTATTTTATACTATACTGTCATTAGCAGATCATTTGAGAGCTGGTTGGTGAGGAGATTAAACAATTAGAAGGTGGTCACCATCCTTCCAAATATACTGATGCAGTTCCATGTAATGACACCCCTTTATTGGGATACATTTCTAGAGTGCTGTATAGGTGTGACTAAAAAAGCTCAAAGTTAAAAACACAAAATCAACGTCCATCCAAATTTTAATATTTCACTTAAATTGGCATTTTAGTTGCATAAAACCACCATTTAAATGATATATTACAAATAGTTAAATATGTGCCGGCATAATATACTGTAAGTAATAAGGGTTACAATTTGTGAAATGTTGGGTTTGAATGGATGTGGATTGATTTTATGTGTTTTAGTTAGTGAACACAATCTTGCACAAGGATACAGTTACTGCTTTTATTCCTGTTAGTACGAGACATTTTTTTGCCATATTTACTATGTAGGGCTATTTTATGTAGCCTCCTTCCCCCGTGACTAAGGGAACTACGTGTGCTGAGTTCCTTTCTGGCGTACAGGAAGCCTTATCCTCTGCCACTGGGAGCCTGGGGTGATCGTGTTCACTCTGGTTACAGCGCCTCCACCTGGGAGGGATCCAATACAATCCGTGAATAAGGATACACACACTCGGGTATAACTAACTTATATTTACTGAACATATAACAATACACCACAATAATAATACAGGACCCACAATACAATACCCACACACAATATATTTACCACCCCGGTAGAACATCTAAAGTACTGAGGGTGGCCTGGGCACCTAACCACCCCGGTTTTCACAGAGTCAAGCCCACCCAAAGTGTGTGGAGTAGCGCTAAACCCTGTGTGTGTTCGTTGGTGCATGTTGGGTACCTTACTGGTCTTAGGCCAGATCTGGCCGACTTGAGATAGTGGATCCACAGATCCACAACGTGATCCCACAACGCGGTCTATCGGATCCTCTCCTGTCCGTAGGCGTCCGCCTCTTGAGGGAGCTCCCGCTGGAGGGTGTCCCTTAATGTCAATGGTTGCCTGTGGTCTGGTCCAAGACCAAGTTTGATTGTCACAAAAAAAGGGGAAAAAACTATTTTATCTTCAAAATTTCACCTGCAGAGTTCCTTACAGAATAGAGCTTAAATAAAAAAACTAAAATATCAATCCATATTTAATTCTCACCAATACTGTATGTGGCATTCTTGTGCTTGTCCTGTGACATTGGTGTGTCAGAAGAACCATACTTTATTTACTTCTTGTTAAAGTTATGGTAATATTTTCTATCTGGGTAACACCGAGTTTTAATGACTTGCTCCCTCTGTTTTAAGTATTATTTTAATAATTTGCATGAGGAAAACATCGCAACCTAAGTTATTAAGAATATATTGGTATAACAAGCAGTTAAGGAATCTCAAATTGGAAAATAAAGATGAATTGTATATTTTATAACACAAAAGAGGTGTCTGTGGGTGAACCCCACAGAGAGAGAGATTTAGCGCACCATATGATTATATTAATACATTTTAAAATTACATTTTAATTGGTATTGTATATAAAGAGGGGAAACATATATAGCTGTGCTCCGTGATACAAATAGTATAATTTAGAAAAATAGAACATAAACACAAAATGTAACATAAACCAACATGTGATAAATATCATAATAATGAAGAAGATAAAATATTCAAGAGCAGCCCATGAGATAAAGTAGTATTCTTATTGATAAGTCAAATAGTTCCTTCCGAGGTAATGTATACTTAGAGCTTAAAAGGTCCTGTCCC
This sequence comes from Ascaphus truei, assembly GCA_036426205.1. Classification (NCBI taxonomy): domain Eukaryota; kingdom Metazoa; phylum Chordata; class Amphibia; order Anura; family Ascaphidae; genus Ascaphus; species Ascaphus truei. Next base: position 10,071 of record WSYH01010537.1, on the reverse strand, counting down.
TTGTGATCTGGTATAGAATATTTAGTGGAGTGTATCACCAACTAAGGGAGCTGGACTAGCAGGGCTGCCGAAGCAGATAGTGATAGGTAATTACGTTGATGAGTGACTACAGAGATGGTTATTAGTGAGGTGCAGTCTTTGGTTAGAACAATGACATCACTTATTGTCTGATAGTAGAGTAGGGGTCTATATCCTTAGTGGGAGTTGTTCACTAAAATGCCAAATCCATTACTGGTCATGTTAACAATTCCTAACTGAACTTTGGTGGATGAATACTAGCCTGCTAAAGTACTCTGCTTCTCCTATTTAAAAAAAATAAAACCCCCAGTGTAATTTAGAACAATGCTGACAACAATTAATTAAAACAAGAAATGTAGGTGCGGTACAAATATTTTACACACACCCTGGGTGTAAAATTATTTTAGAACTCCTTCAGCATTGATTTACGTAGAACCTCAGGCATGTAAAAATAATCTAGTAACCATCACCTAACCATCACAGACTTAACCTAGAGGTCTCAGTTAGGGAGACCATATTTCTAGAAGGACATATCGTAAATACATTGGAAATTGTGCAAAGGGCTACTAAAATTGTCTATGATCCACAGCAGAAAACTCAGACTAAAGGACCCTAAAATGCACAGCTAAATTATAGAAGTGAGAGCGGGGATTTAATTGAAACCGTGAAATACATAAAGGTTTTCAGCAAAGTACAAGAGGAAAGAGTAGTTTCGAGAAAGAGAAGTGCTTAAACTAGAAGCCATGCCCTGAAGCTGGAGGGTGGGAGGCTAGTGGGAAATGGGAAGAGGTACTTCTTCAGGCAGGGTGGTGATTGGTGGAATAACCTTCCAACAGAGGTTGTATGGGCCAATACAGAAATGTAACCATGCTTAGGATAAACATAAGGCTATTCTAAAAATGAAATAAATCAAATAGGGTTTGAGGTTTTACAGCAGATTGGAAAATGGGTAGACTAAGAGGGCAGAGTGGTTGTAATCTGCAGTCATATTCTATGCTTGTATGTGTCACATGCAAGATGTATTATTTCATATTTTATTTCAAAGCAATTAAATAGAAAAACAAGTGTCCAGAACATAAATCAATAAGATACAGATTGGGGTTCTGCCCAATATTTAGAGATCTGCCATGTTCTTCCAAAAAAGATGAACAGATGCAAAAAATCAGCAAACTGACGGTCGGACACACCCCGCTAGTATGCTGCTTTCCAGGCATCGAAATCCTCTTATACTCTGTTTAATATGACAAATCTCAGCTCATTTTCATGCTGATCTTTTGGGCAAAGAGCAGTACTCTCTACTGTACTAATGAAAAAATGTCACCATTTGGTACCATTGGAGATATCACCCAATCAAGAGGCAAGAAGGCAGAGAAGAGAAAATAAGTGGTGGCCATCTTTGAGAGTCCAATTTAGTTCAAATCCCAGTAACTTATATACATCTCAAAATATTTATCTTTACAACACATTGGCCAGGAGTCATCAAAACATGACCCACACTCTTATGCCTGAATCGCTGTATATCTGCAATTGACTTTAATGGGCAGGTATTGCTGAATCGGCGCGATCGCACGCTTTGATGGACGAATCCCCGGGAATGGAGAGATAACTGTGAACACGGGAAATAAGCCTATTTACATATTTAAATTAGATATTCTTCTTTCTCACTCTCTATCTTCCCCACACCCCACACCTCATTAGCGCTGTAGTCTGAGCTCTTGTACAGTATGAGCTGCTTGTATCTACCTGCAACTATCTACCCTAGCTATCACAAATGGAAGAGCGATTGGTGCTCCCGCTCGCTACTGCCATCTAGTGTAAGGATAGCGATGATTTGGAGCAGTGTTTCTTTATAGGGAATAGCTCATACTTGTCCCTATCTCTCCTTCCCCCTCCTTAACAATAGAGTATTAGAATAGGGCTTAGTTCAGTAGCAGTGCTGACATCAGGATTTTACCTATATATTAATCATCTTGAGGAGATTAGTGGCTCTTTTGCTACCATTGTGAGATCTACTCATGTGTGAGCTGCTGAATGATTTCTCCTGACACACTCCTGTGGCTTATTTTCTACCCCTAGATCAAAATCAATTAGTAGCTGCTTACTGTGTAATGATTTATACACAAGCAGTAATCTGCTAAACTCCTGTCCAGCTTTGAGGATACATTGTTTACCTCACATTGAGCAACAAAACTACTGCGTCCCTTATTTGGTATTGTATCATATCTTTCCACGAGATAATTTTATCAGGGGTGACGTTCAGCCTATCGGGATCACAGTAGGCAGCAGGTAGAGCCTTGGATTGGCATCCCAATGAATCCACGACACGTAATTCAGAGAAGGCCACATTATTCCCCACTATAGCAAATAGTATTGGCATTTGATCCTTTCCTTTGGTGACTATCATTGTGCAATTATTTGCTGTAATCTGCAGCTAGTACAATTTACAATGAGACATGAGAGCCCTGTTACAATTTAACAAAGTTCAATCAGCAGTATAGTGTCAAGGGTCCACATAGGGGCTAATAGGCCACAACAGTTTTATAGTTTGGTAACCAATGTAGCCGCGCTGTCCTTCTACAATGTAAAAGCTAGTTTTAGAGCTCCTCTGAGTTGTAATAGATACTTATGCCTGTTTCATCACTCTACATGGTCCGGTCAAGGGGAAATGTCCCAGCCTATGCATTTTGTCCATCTACTTCACTTCTCAGGGGTTAGTAGCCCCCATGAGGAAGTTTAGTAGATTGACAAAGTGGATACTCGAAGTAACCAGATGGCAACTTGGACAATCCAGAGGCAACCTGAAACGAGAGGCTAAATACCTTATGTGCTTTTATCAAGTATATGTTTCTGAGTGCATTCTTTTGCCTTTTACTTTTATTTACATTTAATAAATGTGGTGCACTATTAGTGCTGCTGTGCTGTGTCCCTCTTTGTTCTAGATCTATAGTTAAAAGGTGTGTGATCTGGGTATTCCAATTGACTGTAAATGTAGGTTGGAGACAAAAAAAGAAAAATGGTAACCAATACACAAAGGGGTCTATGTATCAATGTACAAGTGGTAGAATTCTGGGGCAAATTTTTACCATATGTATCTAAAAATCGAGTTGATTCCAATAGGATTTTGTTTTACATACGATGCATTTTTTTTGCTTCAGAATGACATCACTTTTGCCTTTATACATAGACCCTATGACTTTTTTTTACTATTATTTGAAAGGAAGGGTTAATGGATGATAATGGGTTATTATATGTAAGTCCAGAATGATGATTACAAATGACACAGAAGCATGATGTGCAGCAAGCCGTGTCATGCTATAACTAGAAATGCAGACCAAGTAGAGTGAACTAGGAAATACCAAGTAACAAAGGGCTAATGAGAGTGACTATGGAGAGGAAAAGTGTATTATAGAATTTTGGGCTCAAGCGGAAGGAGCAGTACAGGAGGGTAACCACAAGAAAATCTCAATTTTCATAATATAATATAATAAAATTGGCCATTACCAAGCAACCATCTTAAAAAAAAAAAAAACTTTGGAAAACAGTGACAATGTTATTTTACATTCTTGAAAACTATAAAATCTGGGGCACTTGCACCTTGGCTGCAATTCATCATATTGTCATTTATAGGAATTAGCATTATTTCTTGTTGTCAGGTGTAATTCCATGTTACACTTAGGGCTGAAGAACAAAGAGCATTAGAGTAGATATGGCAAGTCCAAGCATAACGTGGAGAGGATTGCTGCACACTTCAGGTTGGTTATGAGGCTTTCAGCCGCAGGCAAGTGACTCAAGGAAGCAGTGCACACCCATAAAGTGTCCTATAACTATAAAGTGTATTTATATCTATTACTTATTATTGCTATCATTAAGGGCTAATGATAGCAAACGTGAGATATGTTATGACTCTTTAATTGTTCAATTGTTAAATTAACATAGCATATTTTGTGTAAAAACCATAATATTGCTGAATAAGCCAAACTGACAATTCAAATGTTGGGGAGAATCCATGAATACAGAAATGACGGAGTATATCTTGTGGTGGCGGCAGCAATACACTGTCATGTTTCCCTCCAACAATGAAAAGGGGGGTGTATATTTAACTTATAAACCTCAGTAAAGAAAATAACACTTGTTCGGAACCACAGTGCCTTAATTCTGTTAAGTCAGCGCCAAAGCTTAATTAATGTCAAAATATTTGTTTTGGAATGCAAATGGGAAATGTGGCTTTGTAGCAGTAGTAGACAAAATGCCAATTCCGGGTCACATCAAATGGTCAATCAAACCTGTCTCCAACAATGGCAGCCCTTGAAGTTTATGGAGGGAGAACCCTGCCACAAACTTTTTGTAAATAGATTGTAAGCTCCACGGGGCAGGGACCTATGCCTGCAAAATGTCTCTGTAAAGCGCTAAGTAAAACTAGTAGCACTATACAAGAACATGCTATTAGTATTATTATTATGTTAAAAGGAGCACTTATACCCAAAGCAGAAACGCTGCCATTCATCCAATGTTGGGCTAGGTGTAGGTATTATTGTCAGGACAGTGATGCTGTCAGTTAAAATTGTGCCTTGAAATTGTAAGTTATCTTTCAAGACACAATACTACTGCATACAGTACTATCATTGAACAGTGACCATTTATCTTATATAATAAAATGGTTTGGGAAGTTATTACATTCCTGAAAATAATACAAATATTAAAATAAACCATTATGTGTTTTAGGAGTCCTCCCATGATCCTAACTATATTTCCTAAAAAAAAATAAAAAGCAATCCGAATAAAATACTTCTTATTTAAATTAAAATGTAAGCTTAATGTAAACTCCCGAAGAATTATTGGCAGGCGCTACATTATTGAGGCTGTGGATGTTTATGTTTATTATGTACTAGCTGATATACCCGGCGTTGCCCGGGATGTAAATGCGTAATAGGTAGTATTATTTACAAATGGTGGAACAATAGATTTAGTATTTGTTGGAAAGGTTGGATAATAATGTTGAAAAGAAAGATGGAAGAAAATGTAATACGATGTTGTATAAAAATGGTTTATTGTAAACACACCACAGTACAATGTATATTTTGGTGACATAAGTATTGTAAAAATGTGAGGCGTGTGTCCTGCTAGGGTGTGAGCGTGTGTGAGGCGGCGGGTGGGTGTTCAGTATGGGTGGCGCGTGGGTAGTGAGTGCTGGCTGTGGATCGGGGTCCTGCTAGGGTGTGAGGCGGCGGGTGTGTGGCGAGTGCGGGTGACAGCTGGTCAGTGATGTTGTTGCGTAGGGGCAGGAGGCAGCAGGTGTGTGTTGAGTGTGTGGGGTGGGTGAGAGGCGGCGGGTGTGTGTCGAGTGTGGCGGGTGTCTGTTGAGTGCGTCCGGCGGCTGTGTGGCGCAGGGGTGTGAGCGGTGGGCGGGTGAAAGGCAGAAGTGCGGGTGGGCGAAAGGCAGAGGCGGGAGGGCGGCCGAAAAGCGTTGAAGGAGGGGAGGTGAAGGGGGGGTGAGGGGAGGCAGAGGGGAGGTGAGGGGGGGTGAGGGGAGGCGGTGAGGGGAGGCGGAGGGGTGGTGAGGGGAGGTCCCCCCCCTGCCTTTGACGCCCCGCGCGCACACACTGACTGACTGCCGCACGCACGCACACACTGACTGACGCGCACACAAAGCCTGACTGACGCACGCACACACTGACTGAGGCACACACTGACTGTGTGTGCGTCAGTCAGTCTGTGTGTGTTTGTGTTTCTGCCTCAGACTCACTGACGCGCGAGCAAACATACAGTGACTGACGCACACACGCTACATGAAGCTGTAAAGGAGGGAGGGAGGGGGGGGACTGGATTGATGTGAATGGGGGACAAACAGAGAGAGGGGGGAGGAGAGAGAGGAACGGGAACATTACATCCCGGGCAACGCCGGGTCTCTCAGCTAGTATATTATACAATGATCAGAAGATATGATATTTATGTTATTTACGTCATTCTATTTGTTGTTCTTTGGGGGGAGGGGTTCTATACAAGGTAATTGTTGCATGTGAGAATAATAGTTTTTGCAGCAATGCAAGAGGTGAAGGTGTACCTATCTGGCTTCCTCACACCTGTGTGCACCTTTCTTACCGCGAGCTGGGAGCCCACACACAAGTTGTAGAGCGTGGTAAGAGTGCTCAAGCACAGGACAGTATAATAATTTATCTCCAGACTGATAAAAGGAAGGGTGAATCCATAATCATATATAAGTAGAAATGAGTATATCATGGATAGTTTCATGACAAAATGGTCCCTGAAAACAGGTGGTATGCAAAAAAAACCACACCCCATCTATCTCATTGGGATAGTCAAATTCAATAGACAAAATAGTACTCACAATCACCCACTTCCAGAGCTGGAGACGGACGTGCAGCTGCCGAAGTTGGAAGTCCAGAATGTAAACATGAGTAGCGCACAATCCAAAAAGGGAATCGCCTCCCCTTTTTTGATTGTGCACTACTCATTTTTACATTTTACATTCCAAACACAAGTTGTAGCCATTTATCATTTATTTGGGATGCACACACCGGATCTAACATGTAACTTGTATTTTTCTCAGTGTGTGTGTGCTCTCTAGAAAAAAAAGGTGAGGGAACAGTGATGGGAGAATTTTTCTTGTACATGCGCCGTAATATACACTTATTCACATGTCAAAATAGTTTCAAATTTCTGTTTTTGTAAAATAATAATTATTACATTCTAATTGTTTTATAAAATTGTAAAAATCTAAAAAAATAAAATAATTACCAAATGGTGTATGAAAAGAGGTACAGGAACTGCGTTCCACCACGCTCCCCCTGATAAAAAAAAAAGGGGGGGTGCGTGTTAAACTGATTTGTTGGGAACTGCGATTTCAAACTGGGTTCCCCTGCACTAGAGGCTTTCTTCCTGTTCCATTTGGAGACGATGCCATCTGTGTTTGTTTGCCCAGGAAAAGACAAGGACCACGAGAAGGAGAATGTGCGACGGATGAGAGAGATCCAGAAGAAGTGCCGAGAGAAAGAGACGGAGAAAGAGCAGAGCCGTCCCAAGCCCATCAAAGCCCTATGGAAGTCACAGAAGTATGAGCTGGTGGAGTCCAAAGTGAAGGCCAAGCTTCAGGTCAATCTAACACCCCTTCCTGCACGGCCAGACTTCCTTCCTGACGTGACTTAAACGTTCCAGGGGTCTGGGAGGTTGTGATGTCTTTTTTAGGGCAGGAGTGGGCAACTCCAGTCCTCAAGGTCCACCAGCAGGTCAGGTTGTCAGGATATCCCATGAGCCACCTGTGCTGAAGCGGGGATAACCTGACCTGTTGGGGACTGGAGTTGAGCACCACTGCTGCAGATGATGATTACCATTGAAGTGGAACAGAACCCCGTACCCAAAGCCTTATTGTCTTGTGTTCCTTCCAGGAGAGCTCGCCCCCCCTTAACCACGAGCCGCAGGCGTTCTTAAAGGCCTATTCCCGTTGTGGCTCAGGAATACAGCCCAAGAGGTCACCGTCGCCAAGACCCAGCAGGGCACGAACGCCAGTTACCTTAGAGGAGCGAGCGACAGAAAGCCAGGAGAACAAGGTCACTGACAGTCTCGCTCACATAATAATGAGCTGTGCAGGATAACTGTATAATGAGAATGCTGTGCCGCCTGTACATATACCACAACCCCTCCCCCCCCCCTTTGCCTTTACAGGATTGAAACGGGGGGAGTGGGAGGTCCTTCAGAGCTTAGCCGCACTATTTCCCCGAGATATTTATAGGGGGAGTTACCGGTATTACTTCCTGGTTTTCAAAGCTGTTGTCCCATTGGAAGTCACGACCGATAAAGTTGCGGCTTTCTATTTGGCCTAACATTTCGTAGCCATTTTGTTTTCCCTGGAAAGGGATTTAAACCACGTAATGTCACTGGTAATTATCTCGGGAACCCAGGCGGATTCCTGGGGCCTGCACTGGCGGAACCCTCGTTCCTATCCTGAAGCAATAGAAACACAGGGGATTGCTGCTTGAAAGGAGCATTACCTTCAAACTTTCCTTGGGTCGAAAAGCACAGCGCTTCCTCTCGAAATAGGCGGCCATATTGGGTGCAAAAAACAAAAATGGCGAGAGGGAACACCCCCCTGCCCCCTTTTAAATCAAAAGAATACGAAATGGTAGTGTCCATGAATACTGCAGACACTGTAGCAGATATGGTATAGTAACTAAAGTGTTTGACTTTTAATACACATGCTTGTGGTTTCACAGTAGCAATTTTTAAACATAGGATTGAAGCAGGGGGTCTTAGGAGCTGAACCCCATTAATTTCAGCTCCGGGGGCCCCTGCTTCCGAAGATACGTGCCTCCATAGGGGGTGCCGGTAGCTGTTCGGCTAGCAGGGATCAAGTATTGGCCGCTTTTCAAAGCTCCCGCGCCCTGCGCGCCAACAGGAAGCCGTGACGTCATCAGGTGCAGCTTCCTATTGGCCCATGTGATGCAATAGCTTTAAACTTGCAGGAGATACCGGCACCCACTTCAGAGGTCTATCTCTAGAAGCAGGGGGCCCAGAGATGAGATTAATGGGGGTCAGCTCTGGGAATCCCCTGCTTCAGTTCTGTGTTAAAACATTTCTTTTTACATGGCCTGCTTGGATTGCTCTGTTAATGCCTCGTGGGCTGACGGCGTAGCTAGTGGAAAGCACTGCCTTTGAAGCAAATGAGTATGGTTCATATCCCAGTGTCGGTTTTACTTGTGATCTGGGGCGGGAGCTCCATGTGCCTTCACAATGTTATGTGCAGAGCAGCGTACACTGCCAGCAGTATGTAAGAAGAGCAAATTGTGAGCTTGGACATGTCACTTTACCTCCCTTCCCACGTATGATCTGCATGTAAGCGATGTCACATTGTACGGTTATTACGACATGATTTAGGAAATAATCATGACGATGGGGGTTACGTTGCGTTTGGAAAGTAATGGGTATGAATGAAAGTTTGGTAGAGGAGCGCAAGATTAGGCTAACCCGCTTATGGATTTTTATTTCTCTGGCTCCAGCCGTTTACTCTGCACTTTACAGACATCGTTAACCAGACTTAATACAGGAAAATATCTCAAAAACGGGTAAATGTGTATTGAAAAAAAGGTAAAATTAGGAGAAAGGATTGTGTGCTTGGAAGAGATATTGGAAAAAGAAGAGACAATAGTTTAAAAGTGTGTACAGGGATACCCCGCTTTAAGTACACTCACTTTAAGTACACTCGCGAGTAAGTACATATCGCTCAATAGGAAAACGGCAGCTAACGCATGCGCCTGTCATCACGTCCTGAACAGCAATACTGTCTCCCTACCTGTACCGAAGCTGTGCGCAACCGGGGAGACTATAGAGCCTGTTACACATGCGTTATTTACATCAGTTATGCATGTATAGGACGTTTGCATTACAGTACATGCATCGATAAGTGGGAAAAGGTAGTGCTTCACTTTAAGTACATTTTCGCTTTACATACATGCTCTGGTCCCATTGCGTACGTTAATGCGGGGTATGCCTGTACGCTGCGGTACAGAGCTTTTGTAAGGGGAGTTTTCTGATGGGCAGAGCAGGTGCTCGAGATGGCAAGTAAGTGGGAGATTCCTAAAGTTGACAATGGGAGAGAGTATTAGAGCAGATGGGGCAGAAAAGAAGACAGCCCTGGGCAAAACAAAAGAGAGGGATGAGAACAGGGTTATACGGAAGGGGCAGAGCAGTCTTGATATTTTGATAACCCTTCTGCAAGAATATCCTGCAACGCAAAGAGCGATGTTCTAAAAGACGTGTTAGAACTTGGATTCCCTACATCGCACACTCGCTCGAACCTCTGTTCCACTCCTCCTTCCTTTAGATGCAGGTGACGGGCTCCAGCATAGACTTTGTGGCGTACAACGCTCGGAACGCACGGAAGGTCCAGCTCAGGCGCTCGCAATCCCTGCAGAGTCTGAACGAGGTTCTAGAACAGAAGAAAGAAGAGCAGAAGGAGTACGACACCAAGCAGAAAGGGCGGGTTCCCCAGTAGTAAGTATTTCAGTCTCTTCTCCTTGGCACGTATTTGGCACGATGACT
>WSYH01010536.1:0-22905 GCA_036426205.1 Ascaphus truei | reverse complement strand
CAGTTACAGGTAATATATATTATAGGCGTATGTAACAGTTACAGGTAATATATATTATAGGCGTATGTAACAGTTACAGGTAATATATATTATAGGCGTATGTAACAGTTACAGACCAGATTAAAATGTGAGACAGCCTTAGATTTGAAAGAACTTAAACTGGTGGTGGATGTGAGAGTCTCCGGAAGGTTGTTCCAGTTTTGTGGTGCACGGTAAGGCCGCGGGCATGGTCAGCGCTTAGCTGCTGAGTCGCGCTCACACTCGTCAGTGAGCCGCTGCAGCCTCAATGAGAGCGGCTTTAGCAGGGGCTCGCGCACGCTTCCGCAGGGGTGCGGAGCCGTAGCAGACAAAAATGTTTTTGTTTCAGCGCTGAGGGGAGCTGAGAGCCGGTCACGTGAGCGGTTCGCCCAATGAGGGCGAACCAGCTCCATGACTTCACTGGGCCGCCCACAGACACGCCCCCGGACAGCATGCGTAGTAAGGCCAGGGAAAGCACCCGCTTTCCCTCAGCCTCCGCGCGCCTCCGCACGGCTGCAGTCTCTATGGACTCAGCCTAAGAGAAGGAGCAGCGGCCGGATACTTTGCTGAACCGTGGGACCATGAACAGTCTTTTGGAGTCAGATCTCAGGTGATAAGTGCTGCGTGTGGTAGGGGTGAGGAGCTTGTTCAGGTAGCGGGGTAGCTTGCCCAGAAAGTATTTGAAGGCAAGACAGGAAAGGTGAACTTTGCGCCTAGACTCTAGTGACGACCAATCTAGTTCTTTGAGCATTTCGCAGTGATGTGTGTTGTAGTTGCATTGGAGAACAAAATGACAAATTGAATTGTAGAGGGTGTCAAGTTTGCTAAGGTGGGTTTGAGGTGCCGAGCCATATACTATGTCTCCATATTTCAATAATTGGCATTATCATCTGCGGCGATAACGCTTTCGGACCCGGAGACTTAGGGAGGATTTGCTTCCTGTAACGTACCCCTCCCAGTTTGGCATAGTCTGGTGTCAAGGGTATCATTATTATCTCACAATACATCATCCATGTGCATTCCGAATGTTAAGGTGGGTTAAAACCATAAGCCCAGGTATTTAAAAAACTAGTGACAGGGGTAGGGTGGTGTTAGTGTTGGTCTCGAAATTCAGGAGCTCATCACTGGAAGCTTTAAACCATTAGTCTTTGTCCCCAAATACCATTGTCAGGTCGTTGTCATGTTTAAAAAACATTTGTTTGTGTGAATCCAGTTTTTCGAGTCTCAAAAAAAGTCCAGATGAAGTATGTGTGAAGGTCAGATGATGCTTTATGCTCCCCTGTGGCCACTATAGGATTTGTCTTTGGTCATCTGTCTACCCATGTGTACTAGGGAAGGCTTCTTACAAGCTGTGGCGAAGATCATTGATTGAACACTGAGAAAGAGCTCAGGCCCCCAGTAACAGGAGGCCTTGCCGGCGACCCACCCACGAGGTGACTTCTCAGGGGGTTGGAGTTATACCGAGATGACACCTGTTGGTAGTTACCTGATACCCTTAACTGGTTTTCAGTCCTACCTAATGAGCCCCGCTGCCATTGCTCCGGCGTGCCGTCACTGCGTCCAGGCGGCGCGTTGAGGGCACTTCACCGCTATCTCGGTTTTTAGGGAGCCCGGTTTTTAGAAGACGGGGCAGCAACACCGGTCGTGCATGGGCGGGTTATTATGCGCCTTTACATTGAATTTTCTAAATTTGGCAACAGACCGAATTTTATCATCTTAATTTAATGTGCAAAACCCGTAGCCCCCCCGTTATCAGCAGAGAGCAGAAGGGCGTCTGCCGGAGCCCCCTGTTATCAGCAGAGTCAGGAGGGCAAACCAACCCATCACAAAAATCCTCTGCAGGAGCACCCGTTTATCATCAGAGCGCAGGGGGGCGTCTGCAGGCACCCCCCTGTTCTCAGCAGATCCGGAGGGCGTCTGCAGGAGCCCCCCCCCCCCGTTATCAGCAGAAGCAGAGGCGTCTGCAGTACTGCCCCCTTTATCAGCAGGTCGCAGGAGGGCGTCTGCCAGGAGCCCCTGTTTATCGCATGGGAGCGGGAGGGCTTCTGCAGGAGCAACCCTGTTATCACAGGGAGCGGGAGGGCGTCTGCAGTAGCCACCCTGTTATCAGCAGAGATCAGGAGGCTCTGCAGAGGCACCCTGTTATCAGCGAGAGCAAGGGAGGCTCTGCAGGAGCACCCTGTTTCAGCGAGGCAGGAGGGCGTCTTGCAGGAGCACCCCGTTTCGCAATGCGAGGAGGGTCGTCTGCAGGAGCCCCCTGTTATCAGCAGAGCGAGGGAGTGCGTTGGTCAGGAGCCCCCTGTTATCACGAGTCAGGAGGGCGTCTGCAGTAGCCCCCCTTTATCATCGACAGATGCGCGAGGAGCCCCCTGTCGCAGTAGCGAGTGGCGCTGCGGAGCACCCTGTTAATCCCGAGAGGCAGGAGGGCGCCTGCAAGAGCACCCTGTATCAGCACGAGAGCAGGAGGGGCGCCTGCAAGGAGCACCCTGTTATCAGCAGCAGGAGGAGTCGTCTGCAGGAGCCCCCTGTTATCAGCAGTAGAGCAGTTAGAGCCATCTGCAGGATCCCCCTGTTTCAGCAGAGAGCAGAGCGTCTGCAGGAGCACCTGTTCAGCAGAGTCAGAGGGCGTTCTGCAGGAGCACCGCTTTATCAGCAGAGTCGAGTGGCGTCTGCAGGAGCCCCTGTTATCAGCATAGCGCAAGGAGGGCGTCTGCCGAGCACCCTGTTATCAGCAAGAGCAGAGGGGTCTCTGCAGGCACTCCCTAATCACAACTGGTGTTTGCCTATCACAGACGGCAGGAGGGCTGGCTGCATGGCCCTTTAATAGAGCAAATGGGTCGCAGACCCCGTACGAGGAGGGATGGCTTGATCACTGTATCAGGAGACGGGCGCGCAGGAGCCTGTAGGACAGAGGCGTCTGCAGGAGCCCCTTACATCAGAATCGTCAGACCTGTCCAAGATCAAGTGCAACCCCGATACAACACAGGCAGACTGTATCAATCGGACGGAGATCTGCGGTCTTAACGGCAGGAGGTTTCAGAGCCCCTGCAGAATAGGAGGCAGGACTTCAGGAGCAGAGGCGTCTGCATGCGAACTGTTAGCAGAGAGAGTGCGCCAAGAGCTTTAGGAGATCGATGGTCCTAGGGAGCACGGCTTATTGTAATAGCAGAGATCAGGAGGGCGCAAGAGCCCTAGGTGGAGTAGGCGAGAGGAGAGGCGTGGATAGCGACCTAGGAGAAATAATATCAGCAGAGTACGAGGTGGCGCGAGCACTTATGCGGAGGCGAGTAGAGGAGGGGCGTCTGGAGAAGAACGGACCGTATCAAAAGCGCAGTAGGAGCGACTCGGAGCCGTTAGGGGATACAAGGAGCGCAGTGGGTGGCGGTGTGCGAGCCCCGGTTCAATGTGCAGAGGAAAATGAGGCCTGAAGGAACACTATTAAGGGTGAGAGACACAGAGTAGGGACCGAGCTGGGGTTTACGAAAGGAGTAAGAGTGGCACGGATTGCGGAGCATACCTATCAGCAGAGCGTGACAGAAGAGGGATGGTTGGTAGGGGAGACACACGAGTTATCAGCGGAAAAGGGGGAGCAGAAGCAGGAGGGCGTCTGCAGGAGCACCCTGTTATCAGCAGAAGTAGGAGGGCGTCTGCGGAGCCCCTGTTATCAGCAGTACTGGCTCTGCAGGCCCCCTGTTTCAGCAGAAGCGCAGGAGGCGTTGCAGGAGCCCTGTTATCAGCAGAGCTGAGTCCAGGAGGAGCTGTCTCGCATGAGCCCCTTTATCAGCATAGTCCAGAGGGCGTCTTTGCAGGAGCCCCCTGTTATCAGCAGAGAGCAGTAGGGCGGCGTCTGCCGGGCCCCCTGTTATCACAGCAGAGCGCAGGAGTGCCTCCTGCAGGAGCACCCCTGTTATTCACAGAGCGCAGGAGGGCGCCTGCTCAGGAGCAACCCTGTTTATCAGCAGAGCAGGAGGGCGTCTGCAGGAGCACCCTGTTATCAGCAGAGAGCAGAGGCGTCTGCAGGAGCCCCCCTGTTATCACAGTCAGACCAGTAGGCGTCTTCAGAGCAACCCGTATCAGCAGAGAGCAGGAGGGCGTCTGCAGGAGCCCTGTTATCACAGCAGCGCAGGAGGGCGTCTGCAGGAGCCCCCTGTTATCAGCAGAGCGCAGAGTGCTGCAGAGCCCCGTTATCAGCGAGACGGAGGGCGTCCATGCAGAGCCCCCTGTTATCACAGAGCGCAGGAGGGCGTCTGCAGGAGCACCCTGTTTTATCAGGCAGAGACAGGAGGGTGTTCTGCAGGAGCCCCTGTTATCAGCAGAGCAGGAGGGCGTCTGCAGGATCACCCTGTTATCAGCATCAGCACAGGATGGTGCTGCAGGAGCCCCCTGTTATCAGCAGTAGCAGGAGGGGGCATCTGTGCAGGAGCACCCCCTGTTATCAGCAGAGCGCGGAGGGTCTGCAGGAGCCCCCTGTTATACAGCAGGCGCAGGAGGGCGTCTGCAGGAGCACCCTGGTTAATCAGAGCTCAGGATGGGGCGCTCTGCAGGAGCCCCTGTTATCAGCAGAGTCAGAGGGCGGTCTGCCAGGAGCCCCCTGTTATCAGCAGCGCAGGAGGGCGTCTGCAGGAGCACCCCTGTTATCACAACGCAGGAGGCGTCTGCAATCACCCTGTTTCAGCAGAGTCAGGAGGGCGTCTGCAAGGAGCACCTGTTATCAGCAAAGAGCAGGAGGCGTCTGCAGGAGACCCTGTTATCAACAGAGCAGGAGGGCGTCTGCAGAGCACCCTGTTATCAGCATACGAGCGAAGGAGGCGTCTAGGAGCACACCCTGTTATCAGCAGAGCGCAGGAGGGCGTCTGCAGGAGCACCCTGTTATCAGCAGAGTGCGGAGGCGTCTCAGGAGCCCCCTGTATCAGCATCAGAGCAGAGGCTCTGCAGTAGCACCCTGTTATCAGCAGAGAGCATAGGCGTCTTGCAGGAGGCTCCCCTGTTATCAACAGAGCGCAGGAGGGCGTCCAATGACGGAGCCCCTGTTTATCACAAGCCGCGAAGGCGCATCTGCAGGAGCCCCCTTTTACAGCAGAGGCAGGAGGTGCGTCTGCAGAGCACCCTGTTCTCAGCAGAGTCAGCGGGTCTGCAGAGCCCCCTTATTAGCACAGAGCAGGAGGCGTCTGCAGGAGCACCCTGTTATCAGCAGAGAGCAGAGGGCTCGTGCAGGAGCACCCTTTTTATCAGCAGAGACGCAGGAGGGCGTCTTGCAAGTATCCCCTCCTGTTATCAGCAGAGTCAGGAGGCCCGGGCGTCTGCAGGACGCACCCCGTTCTCATCAGAGAGCAGGAGGGCATCTGCAGGAGCACCCTGTTTACAGCAGAGCGCATGAGGCGCGTGCAGGAGCACCCTGTTATCAGCAGAGTCAGGAGGGCGTCTGGCAGGCAACCTGTTATCAGCAGAGCCAGGAGGGCGTCTGCAGAGCACCCTTTTATCAGCAAGAGCGGAGGCGTCTGTCAGGAGCCCCCCTGTTATCAACAGGCGCAGGAGGGCGTCTGCAGGACCAGCCCCATTTTATCAGCAGAGCGCAGGAGGGCCGTCTGCAGAGCCCCCTGTTATCAGAAGAGGCGCGGCAGGAAGCCCCCTTTTATCACAAGAGAGCCAGGAGGGCATCTGCAGGAGCACCCTGTTATCATAGAGCAGAGGGCGTCTGCAGGCACCACCCTGTTATCAACAGGCAGCAGGAGGCCGCCTCTGCCAGGAGCACCCTGTTATCAGCAGAGTCAGGAGGGGCGTCTGCAGGTCCCCCCTGTTATCAGCAGAGCGCAGGAGGGCGTCTGCAGGAGCACCCTGTTATCAGCAGAGAGCAGGAGGGCGTCTGCAGGAGCACCCTGTTATCAGCAGATCAGGAGCGCCTGTCTGGAGCCCCCTGTTATCAGCAGAGCGCAGAGGGCTCTGCAGAGCACCCCTGTTCTCACAAGAGCAGGAGGGTCTAGGAGCCCCTGTTCAGCAGAGCGCCGAGGGGCGTCGCAGGAGCCCCCTGTTTATCAGACAAGCGCGGATAGGCAATCTGCAGGATCACCCTGTTTATCAGCACAGACAGAGGCGTCTGCAGGACCCCTGTTTCACAAGTCATGAGGCCGCATGCCTCAGGAAGCCCCCTGTTATCATCATAGAGTCAGCGAGGTGGCGTCCTGCAGGAGCACCCTTTTATCACAAGGCAGGAGGGCGCCTGCAGGAGCACCCTGTTTATCAGCAGTGCGTCAGAGGAGCCGTCTGCAGGAGCACAATGTTATCAGCAAGAGTCAGGAGGGCTTCTGCAGGATCCCCCCTGTTATCAGCAGAGTCATGAGGGCGTCTGCAGGACCCCCTGTTCAGCAGAGAGTCAGAGGCGTCTGTCAGGAGCACCCCTGTTATCAGCACCATGCAGAGGGCGTCTGCAGGAGCTCCCTGTTATCAGCAAGAGCAGAGGGCATCTGCAGGAGCCCCCTGTTTATCAACAGAGTCAGGAGGGCACGTGCAGGAGCACCCCTGTTATCAGCAGAGAGCAGGAGGCGCGTCTTCAGAGCAACCCTGTTATCAGTAAGAGCGCAGGAGGGCGTCTGCAGGAGCACCCTTTATCAGCAGAGTCGCAGGAGGCGTCTGCAGAGCACCTGTTATCACACAGAGCAGGAGGGCGTCGCAGGAGCCCCCTGTTATCACAGAGCGCAGGAGGGTGTCTGCAGGAGCACCCTGTTATCAGCAGAGCCAGGAGGGCGTCTGCGGACCCCCTGTTATCAGCAAGCGCAGGAGGGCTTCTGCGGAGCACCCTGTTTATCAGTCAGAGAGCAGGAGGGGTCTGCAGTGAGCACCCTGTTACAGCAGAGTACAGGAGGGCGTCGCAGGAGCCACCCCGTTATCAGCAAAGCGCAGGAGGGCGTCCTCAGTGTCCCCCCTGTTCATCAGCTAAGTCAGGATGGACGTCTGTCAGGAGCACCCGTATCAGCAGAGAGCAGGAGTGGCGTCTGCAGTAGCACCCCTGTTATCAGCAGAGCGTGCGCTCAGGGACTTATAAGAGACAGGAGGTCTGCAGGAGCACCCTGTTATCAGCAAGCCGCAGGAGGGCGTTGCAGGAGCCCCCCTGTTATCAGCATAGAGGGCAGGGAGGGCGATCTGCAGAGCACCCCTTTATCAGCAATAGACGCAGGAGGGCGTCCTGCAGAAGCACCCTGTTATCCGTCAGAGAGCAGGAAAGGGCTCTGCATGATCAACCCTGTTATCAGCAGAGAGCAGGAGGGCGTCTGCAGGACACCCTGTGATATCAGCAGCGTCAGGGGCTTCTGCAGATCACCCTGTTATCAGCAGCAGAGGCGTCGCAGGCCCCGTTATGCGCGGTCCTGCGAGGAGCCAGACCCGTTATCGCTCAAGCGCAGAGGGCGTCTGCAGTAGCCCCCCTCGTTATCAAAGTCAGCGTCTGAGAGCCTCCCTTACTAGCGCAGAGGGCGTCTGCAGGAGCACCGTTATCAGCTCCAGAGCTTGCGTGCAGGATCCCCCTGTTCGCACGATCAGGGCGAGACACCCTGTTATCAGGCAAGACGAGGCAGGGGCGTCTGCAGCACCCCTGTTATCAGCAGAGCAGCTGAGGCGTCTGCAGGAGCAACGCTGTTTCAGCAAAGAGCCAGGGGGTCTGCAGGGCCCCCTGTTATTCAGTCAGAGTCCAGAGAGGGGCGTCTGCAGTGAGTCCCCCTGTTTCAGCATGAGCAGTGAGTGCGTCTGCATGAGCCCCTGTGATCAGCACAGAGCAGAGGCGTCTGCAAGGAGCCCTTTACAGCAGCGCGATGGTCTGAGACCCTGATCAGCAGAGCGCAGGAGGGCATCTGCAGGAGCAACCCTGTTATCAACAAGTAGAGGCAATTCGTGCCAGTAGCCCCTGTTTATCAGCAGAGATCAGAGGGCGGTCTGCAGGAGCACCCTCGTTTCACGCAAGCGCAGGAGGGGCTTCGTTCAGGCAGCCCTGTTATCAGCAAGACCGTGAGGCGTCTGTCAGAGCCACCCTGTTTCAGCAGATAGCAGTAGGCGCTGGCGGAGCCCTGTTATCAACAGAGAGCAGGAGGGTTTCTGCAGAGCACCTGTTATCAGCAGAGCAGCAAGGAGGGCGTGCTCAGAGCCCCCTGTTTTCAGCAAGCTCAGGAGCGTCTGCAGGAGACCCTGTTATCAGCAGAGCGCAAGGGCGCTGCCGGAGTCACCCTGTTATCACAGAGAGCGGAGGGCGCTTCTGCGACTTACGGAGCAGAGGCGCCAGCTGTTATCAGCAGAAGCAGGAGGGCGCGTGCCCCCTGTACTAGCAGAGCAAGGCACCGCATGGCACTGTTATCAGCATAGCACGAGGGCGTCTGCAGATCCCCTTATCATCAGCATAGAGCAGTGAGGGCTCTGCAGGAGCACCCCGTTATCAGCAGAGCGCAGAGGGGCGTCTGCATGAGCACCCTGTTATCAGCAGAGCAGGGCCTGCCCTTTATCAGAGGAGCAGAGGGTCGCATGGATCACCCTGTTATCAGCACAGTCAGGAGTCGCCAGAGCACCCTGTTATCAGCAGAGCGCAGAGGGCATCCTGCAGAGCCACCCTGTTATCAGCAGGGTCAGGAGGGCGTCTTACAGTGAGCCCCCTGTGTAGCAGCAAGAGCGCAGGAGGGGCGTTGCAGGACACCCCTGTTATCAGCAAGAGCGAGGAGGGCGTCCTGCAGAGCACCCCCGTTATCAGCAGAGTCAGGATGGCAGTCTACAGGAGCCCCCTTTATCACATAGCAGCAGGAGGGCGTCTGCAGAGCACCCCGTTATCAGCAGAGAGCGAGGAGGGCGTTTGCAGGAACCCCGCCTTATCAGCATAGTCCGCAGTGGCGTCTGAGCTGAGCACCCGTTATCAGCCAAGCGCAGGAGGGGCGTCTGCAGCGCCCCTGTTATCAGCAAGAAGCAGGAGGCTGTCTGCAGGAAGCACCCTGTTTATCAGCAGAGAGCAGGATGGGCGTCGCAGGAGCCACCCTTTATCAGCAGAGTCAGGAGGGGTTTCTGCAGTAGCACCCCTGTTATCAGCAAGACAGGAGGGCGTCTGCAGAGCCACCCTTTATCAGCGAGAGCAGGAGGGCTGTCTGCAGAGCCCCCTTTATCCAGCAGAGAGACAGGAGGCGGTCTGCAGGAGCCCCTGTTATCAGCTGATCAGGAGGCGCTGAGGGCACGTAGCAGGCGGATGCGTGCAGGAGCACACTTGTTATCAGCAGAGCGTCAGGAGGGCGTCTGCAGAGCCCCCTGTTATACGCGAGCGCAGGAGGGCGCTCTGCAGGAGCCCCTGTTATCATCATAGAGCAGTCAGAGATTTCACGCTCGAGGGCGTCTCAGAGCACGTATTCAGCAGACCTGTTCCAGAGGCGCTTGCTAAGACCCCCGCTTATCGCAGACCAAGGAGGCGTTGTATTCCGAGCCCCCTTGATTATTGCAATTCACCACATCCAGATCATCTTTAGGCTCATAGCTCTGCAGGAGCCTTCCCTGTTATCAGCAGAGATCAGGAGGGCGTCTGCAGGAGCACCCTGTTATCAGCAGAGAGCAGGAGGCGTCTGCAGCACCCTGTTTATCAGCAAGAGAGGAGGCGCTTCAGGAGCCCCCTTTATCAGCAAGTCAGGAGGGCTTCTGCAGCGAAGCACCCTGTTATCCCGAGGTCAGGAGGGCTCTGCAAGGGAGACCCTGTTATCAGCAGAGTCAGGAGGGCGTCTGCAGGATCCCCCTGTTATTAGCAGAGAGCAGGAGGGCGTCTGCAGAGCCCCCTGTTATCAGCAGAGAGCAGGAGGGCGTTGCAGAGCACCCTGTTATCAGCAAGACAGAGGGCCTTCTGCAGGGCCCCTGTTATCAGCAGAGAGCAGGAGGGGCGCTTGCAGAGCACCCTGTTATCAGCAGAGAGCAGGAGGGCGTTCTGCAGGACACCCTGTTATCAGCAGGAGCAGGAGGGCGTCTTCAGAGCCCCCTGTTATCAGCAGAGTCAGGAGGGCGTCTGCAGGAGCACCCTGTTATCAGCAGAGCGCAGGAGGGCGTCTGCAGGAGCACCCTGTTATCAGCAGAGTCAGGAGGGCGTCTGCAGGAGCCCCCTGTTATCAGCAGAGCGCGAGAGGGGCGTTTGCAGGACCCCTGTTTATCACAGAGAGCAGGAGGGCGTCTGCAGGAGCACCCCGTTATCAGCAGAGTCAGGAGGGCGTCTACAGGAGCCCCCTGTTATCAGCAGAGAGCAGGGGGCGTTTGCAGGACCCCCTGTTATCTCACAGAAGGCAGGGGGCGTTTGCACGGAAGCCCCCCTTTTATCAGCAGAGCCAGGAGGCGTCTGCAGGAGCACCCTGTATAGCAGAGCGCGGAGGGCGTCTGCAGGAGCCCCCTGTTATCAGCAGAGCGCAGGAGGGCGTTGCAGAAGCACCCTGTTATCAGCAGAGAGCAGTGAGGGCGTCGCAGGAGCACCCTTTTATCAGCAGAGTCAGGAGGTGTCTGCAGGAGCCCCCTGTATCAGCAGACGATCAGGGAGGCGTCTGCAGGAAGGGCACCCTTTTAATCAGCAGTAGTCAGGAGGTGTCTGCAGTGAGCCCCCTGTTATCACAGAGAGCAGGGGCGTCTGCAGGAGCCCCCCTGTTTATCAGCTGAGAGCAGGAGGCGTCTGCAGGAGCACCCTGTTATCAACAGAGTCAGGATGCGTCTGCAGGAGCCCCCTGTTTATCAGCAGAGTCGGAGGGCGTCTGCAGGAGCCCCCTGTTATCACAGAGCGCAGGAGGGCGTCTGCAGGAGCCCCCCTGTGTATCAGCAGAGAGCAGTCATGAGATTTCACTCGACGTCGGGTGCCTCATCTTATTGTAACAGACTGTATGGCAAACAGTTGCAGAGCGTTTAAAACCCGCCCTTTTCCCACTCAGTGGTTTGTTAGTTCAGCCCCTTTTAGATTAATTTTGCAATTCCACACCCACTTCCAGAGAATGTCCCATCTTTTCAGCTCATCAGCTAAGATTCTTCTGGTTTTAATTCAGCACATGTACCTTCTTTGTTGTTGCCTGCTGGGTGGCGTTATCAGCCGATTCGGAGGCGTCTGCCAGGAGCACACCCTGTTACAGCAGAGCGCAGGAGGGCATCGCAGGAGCAACACCCTGTTATCAGCAGAGTCAGGAGGGCGTCCTGCAGGCACCCTGTTATCAGCAGAGCAGGAGGACGTCTACAGAGCCCCCTGTTATCAGCAGAGCGCAGGAGGGCGTTGCAGGAGCCCCCCTGTTATCACAGAGAGCAGGAGGGTGTCTGCAGGCACACCCGTTATCAGCAGGTCAGGAGGCGTCTACAGGAGCCCCTGTTATCAAGCAGAGAGCAGGAGGCGTTTGCAGGAGCCCCCCTGTTTCAGCAGAGAGCAGGAGGGCGTTTGCAAGAGCCCCTCTTTTATCACAGAGCGCTGAGGGCGTCTGCAGGAGCCCCCTGTTATCAAGCGAGCGCAGGAGGGCGTCTTCAGAAGCACCCTGTTATCAGCAGAGAGCAGGAGGGCGTCTGCAGGAGCACCCTTTTATCAGCAGAGTCAGGAGGGTGTCTGCAGGAGCCCCCTGTTATCAGCAGAGAGCAGGAGGGCGTCTGCAGGAGCCCCCCTGTTATCAGCTGAGAGCAGGAGGGCGTCTGCAGGAGCACCCTGTTATCAACAGAGTCAGGAGGGCGTCTGCAGGAGCCCCCTGTTATCAGCAGAGTCAGGAGGGCGTCTGCAGGAGCCCCCTGTTATCAGCAGAGCGCAGGAGGGCGTCTGCAGGAGCCCCCCTGTTATCAGCAGAGAGCAGTCATGAGATTTCACTCGCGTCGGGTGCTCATCTTATTGTAGACAGACT
Source organism: Ascaphus truei (assembly GCA_036426205.1). Taxonomy (NCBI): domain Eukaryota; kingdom Metazoa; phylum Chordata; class Amphibia; order Anura; family Ascaphidae; genus Ascaphus; species Ascaphus truei. The sequence continues at coordinate 11,041 of WSYH01010536.1, read as the reverse complement.
GTATGGCAACAGTTGCAGAGCGTTTAAAACCCGCCCTTTTCCCACTCAGTGGGGTTGTTAGTTCAGCCCCTTTTAGATTAATTTGCAATTCCACACCCACTTCCAGAGAATGTCCCATCTTTTCAGCTTCATCAGCTAAGGATTCTTCTGGTTTTAATTCAGCACATGTACCTTCTTTTGTTGCCTGCTGGGTGGCTGAAGGTTTTGCTAGTGCTTGTTTAGGTGGTTCAAATTTTGCAACCTTGTCTTTCAGATGAGCGTTATTCCCAGCTCTCACTGTACCCTTGTCTTCATGGGTTTTTGAGGCTGTGGGATACTGACGCTTAGTCAGGGTCAATACTTGTCCTTGTAGGACTGTAATCTCATCCGTGAGAGATCCCTGTTTTTTGAGTGCGTCTTGCAAGTCTCTTCTCAGGGACTTTATCTGCACGCTTTGCTTTCTCTGAGCTTGCTTCCACATTTTCACTGCATTGTGAAGCACTATGAACTTCTTTGCTTGGGCCACAGTTACTTGTTTCAGTTTCTGGACCTTCTTGTGCTCCCTTTTGTGCCGCGTCACCTGGGTTCTAAGCTTGGCCTTTAGCGTTGCTTTGGTGATACTCAGGGTAGCCTTCAGTTTCTCATGCTGCTTTGCGGGGACATACTGGGTCATCAGACGTTCCTGCAGCACTTGAATTTCTTTAGCAGCCTGCAGCTTTTCTTCCTGCAGCGTTTGCTGCTTCTCCTCAACATACTGGAGGTGTGTACGCAGACCTTGCAGTTGGTTCTGCAGTCGGTGCTCTGCTTCAAACTTTTCCTTGACTTCTTCTGTCAACTGAAAATTTTCTTCTTTCAGTTTTAAGTTCTCTTTTTTCAGTCTCTGTATTCTTCAGGGCTTCTTTGCAGTCCTCCTTCCATTTACGCACATCTGCTTTGAGAATGACAGTCTCCTGGCGTGAGACTTCCTTCTCTAGGTTGAGGGTCTGAAGCTCCTTCTGAGAGACTTTGAGATCTGTATCAAGATTACCAATAGTTTCTTTAGCAATGTCCAGCTCCTCAGTGAGACTGTGTAGTTCCTTTCTGGAAACTTCCAAGTCTGTGCGGCAGCTGTTGGTCTCCTGATGTGAGGCATCAAGTGCTCTGCGGAGTGTCTGAACCTCTTTCTGAGATACGTCCACCTCTATCCAGACACTGTTGACCTCCTGTTGTGAGGCATTCAGCTCTATGCGAAGAGTGTGAACCTCTTGCTGGAAGACTGTCATCTGCTTCATTGCCTCCTCATACTTCCGCTTTAGCGTAGCCACCATTTTATCAGATTGGCTCTGCTTTTCATCCATGGCGGAAATAGTAGGCTTTGCAGTATCTAGCTCAGTCTTGAGATCGTCCAATTCTGTTCTGGCTAAAGAGTAAATTGTGAGCACATCTTTTTGTAGCCTCACGTTATTTTTCTGTAGCTCTGTGTAACCATCGTCCTTTTGTTTCAATTGTTCACGGAGCATATCACAGTCATGCCTTGCATTTTTCAGGGCATCTTCAGGGTTGGTTAAGGGATCGTCACTCACTGGTTCCAGCTCCACTTCCCTGGGATGGTTGGTTGAGGGTTCCTCACTGTTGGCACTGGACAGACACTTCTTTGGGGTACACGACTTCTGCCTTGGGCCCTCTGGATATTCGGTTACCCGCGGTACGAATTCTCCATTTTCTCTAGGCTGCAGGGCAACTCGGTCCCCCTTTTCCTCCACAGGATCTGCGGAAGTGTCTGTTCCTTCCGCGGTAAATGAAGAACTGTTTTTCTTTTTCCACCTTTTTGATTTGGATGACACCGTCCCTTCAGGAATATTGGGGTCTCCATCTTCATTTGAAATTTTAGCGGCTTCATTATATACGCCAGGCTTTTCTTGCAGCTGCTTTAGCTGACAGAAATATTCGGTGATCCACTGCTCCCGCTTTGTCTCCTGCTGATCATATTCGTCAAAGGGAGCGGTCTTTTCTGTGCGTGCCGAGTTCAGGCACCCCCACCATTCTTGGGGTGTTTTGTGGGTGTGAATCGGTTCGGGTTCCGTGTAAGAGATGTCTTCCTCTTTATTGGACTGGAAGGGCCACTCTTCCGTGGGGTAGAGTTCATTACAGGAACGCTGCATCTTGTCCTGCATTTTTAGGCTATCAGGTGTAATTTTCTTCCTGACCATAGGAGGCGCTATTGCAGCTGTTGCCACTGTATTTGCTAGAACCCCCAATTGTGGTAGTCCTACAGATGGGCATATTTTGCTTGTAGAGGTCGTAGCTCTCACAGGCATCTCTGTAGGACTTTTTTCTTGGGTAATATTTTTTTTTTTTTCAATATATCTGCAGTGCTGTGCATGCATTTTCACTTATCAGGTATACAAGATGTGCAGTTGCTAGGTAAAAAAAAGCTATTTGCTCTACACCATTTACTTGCTAGGTGCAATCTCTCCCCTTCAGCAACAGACAATTAGTTTTCTGCCTGGAGTTTCAGTAATTTTCAGTTAATCTTTGGGGTATTATGGCATTCACACTTCACACTTTGGGTGTCTGTTTTTGCTCCCAAGATATATAGGCAGACTTTTACTTGCAGAAAAAAAAAACATTCTTTCATTCCCGGCAGGGTGACTCAACATTCAGCAATTGGTTTTGAAAAACCTTTTACACAGTTCAGAAATCACTTTTTCCCCTATAGGGCAATTTTACACTCAGCATTTGTTTGCTAAAAATTCCCTTGCTTCAGCACAGTCTTGTATCAATTTTCACACTTTTCTGCATATACTCCATTCACAGCTGGTAGCCCTATGCGGTGTGGCAACCTTTATTTGCAAAATCAGTACCACTCGTGGGTCACCATCTGTATTCACTGCTTCAGCGAAACTTTTGAAAACAACAAACACCTATCCCTTTTTTAAGGGCTGATTCACTTCTTGAACCCTGACTATGGCTGAAAGGCAAACCCCCTATTTCAATGACCATATTACACTTTGTGATAGGCAAAATAATGTTTAGCTACTTCAGCAGTCTCTTCTGGGTTTTTGTAAGTTTCAGTGCAGTGGTGTGTCCCTTTATCTCTGATCTCTGCTGCATGAGGTTTTTTCTCTAAGTTTCTCAGATTGTTTGTAGGCAAAAAGCATAAAAAAAAATTTCACATAAAAATCTCCGGTCCTTTTTAACTACAAAGACACCTCTTGTCCCACCTCGGACACCAAATGTATACGGACGTTCACAGAGGTACACAATTGGAGGCTTTTATAAGGTGAAATTATAATAGGCTTTATTGTGCCTTTTCCTTTTTCATCAGGAAATCATCCAAACACAGGGGGGGAACAAAGCTTCTATTCACTTGGGAGTATTTCTAGTGAAAATACCATGCAATTAATTCACAACTCCCTAAGTCAAGCATGTCTCGCAGCCCCAAAACATATAGCATGAAATAAGCAGATATAAGCAGTCTCTTAATAATGAAAGTCTTATCTGTTCCATGGAGGGAAAATCTTGTCTGGTACAGCTCCCTTCCCTCAGGGTGTGTCAGCATTCAGGTTCAGAAGTTTTCCCTGTGTCTTGTAAGCAGCTCTGCTGTTTCTTCTGGCTGGGCTCAAGACTGTTGTGAGAGTCAAAGACAATCTCTGCTTTCTCTCCCAAATTCAGCTCTCAGTCACAGCTAAGGAGTTACTTCCTGTCTCAACAGAAAGGCTTTTGTAAGCAATCTAAATCAGGCAGGTGGTGTTTCATTAATTGACTACTAGCAGTTTAACCACCACACTGCTAGATTAAAGGCACATTACTTGAAAGGGATTACTCCCCTGTTACAACCCTGTTATCAGCAGAGCGCAGGAGGGCGTCTGCAGGCTGCTGGATCTTTGCCATTTTGACCTGGGGTATGGATTGCACTCGTGAGACAGCAAAAAATCCTTGATGAAGAATCCACTCCCCCCTGCCGGCTATCTCCCCTCCTCATTGGCTCCCTGCCGCCACTCGGGCTTACAATCCTATTGTAGCCCCTGCTGGCTGACGCGTCACAGTGCGCAGCGAGCCTTGCCGCGAGGAGGGACTGGGGCCGACATCAGGAGCTGGTGAGTGGCGCGCACGCGGCCGCTGTCGGATGCAGCGGGACCCAGGCCTGAAGCATGCTTCCCTATTCCAGGGCTCTGGAGTTTGTTAAGCAGGATAACATGATCAACAGTATCAAAAGCCTTTGCAAAATCTAGGAATACTGCACCAGTGAGTTGTCCCCGTTCCATTCCGCACTGGATTTTATTGCAAACTTATAGCAGGGTACTGCTGCGGCCGAGTTTATTCGAGCATTTGCCCGTTCTCGGCCGCAGCAGTATCCTGGCGCGCGCCAAAGCAGCGGAAGAGCACCCTCCGATCGGGGCGCTCTCCCTACCGCTGCCGGGTCCGCCGGGTCCCCCGGGTCCCCCGGAACCCCCTGCCGCCGTTCCCCACATCGCGGGACACCAGGGCTCCCTCGGGGAGCCCTGGACGCGCGTGCAGGGGGCGCAGGCACCCGATGACGCGTGACCGCGCATCGGAGACGCGCGGCACGCCGAGGGGCTGCCACTTGCAAGCTGGGTATATACTTATAGCAGGGTAGTTACGGTGGAGTGTTTGGGGCGAAAGCCAGATTGGAATTGGCTAGGGAAATTTGTCTTGGTATAGAAATCGCTTAATTGGGAGTGAACACATTTTCCCATGACTTTGGATAGTATTGGGAGAAGAGAGAGAGTACGGGTGGGGTACGGGGTGGGGTAAAGCTGCCGAGTATGCTACGGAATTCCGGAGTATTGGGAGAAGAGATGGAGTACGGGAGGGGTACGGGAGGGGTACGAGTGGAGTAAAGCTGCTGATTTATGCTACGGGATTCCGGAGCTGGGTCGCTGACATAACCTGGAATGATTCAGCACAGAGGTTCCATTTCCACAGTCCGATCGGGTAAAGGATAAACTCACTTGGATTGGAAGATTTCATTCGCCTGAGTATCCAGATACACCGAAGGATTTCGGAGCGAAGACTAGAGACAAGCTTTCACCACAGCCAGTCCTGGGGTAAGAAGTTCTACTACTCAACCCTCAACTTCAAGAGTTTTAAGAACAACAGTTTCCCCAGCTCCAGAAGCTGAGTCTATGTGAGTGGGTACTGTGTGAGGACCACCGAGTTCTGAAGAAAGTTAACGTCGCTCCGAAGACGTGTGTTTGGATTGGGGCAATACTGGGCATTATCTAGCCAGTTGCCCTAACAAGCCTCGGTGGCCTTCGTCCACTCCAGGTACACAAAGATCGAATACTGTGAATGCTGTTCACTCTGACCCATACGCTTCACCACTCAAGAGGATGGTAACTTACCTATCAGGCATCTTCACTTGATGTTGATTATTATTCTAAAGGAAGGTTAATAGCCACATCTCTACCACTGCTATGATTGACTCACGTTCCAGTCATGAGGTAATTAGTAAATAGGAGGATCTGACTGGGAAATGCAGAGACTACGGTTCAAGACCCACCAGGGGTGTGAATAATAATAGACAAACTAAATACAAAAAGACAACTCCTTTCAGAGTACCTGTGGAAGGATGGCATCACAGTAGGGTCAGTAAGAGTCCCAAACAGTGGATAAGGCTTTTAACTTCAGTGGTTTATTTCCCATAAGCAAACATTAGGCACACCGTCCCTTTAACGTTAACACAAAACATAAAAAGAACGCCTACTCCACTGTAGGGAGGCTAACTATACAATATAAGCCTAGCTACGGGCTGGACGACTAACCCGGTTACCAGCTTTAAATCACATTCATGAATAGTGAAATAAGATCAATTCCTTATCTGTTTGGTTGGGACTCCTGTCCTTCTGGATCCAGAAGCCTGGGCAGGACAGCTCTGTAGTATGAGACAGCCAGCAACTACCAGCAGTAGCCTCCTTATCAAGCTGCCTGGAAGCTGTCTTAATTCAGCCCTGATTGCTCAGGTACCTCTAACTGGATTAACCCTATGACTGCTGATTTCATCAGTGAATGACTTCACCCTGTCACAGTACCCCAAGTTCAGAGTCACTTAGTGGTCTCAACGAAAGACCAGAAGATGAGATCCGATTACTTTTTACCGCCAAGTTTCTTCCTACATCCCCACCCACTCTGAGTTTTTCTTCGCGGTATTGATCTTGCTCTGAAAAGAAGATTATCAATCTGGAGGGGAGTGTCAGGGTCAGATAATATTGATGGGACTGGCCTCAGTAAGTAGGTCTGTGTCAGTCAGATCCTGTTGGTGCCCACCCTCCTGTGTTGTCTGAAAACACCGTTGGGGCAACTTGAGGCTGTCTGAATCCATTGGGGAGGTTTACCCAGGAATCACGGATACACTCGCCCTTCTTTGTAGTCAGGCTTTATTAAATTTGCCTTTTTTGAACTTTCTATATAATTTGATGTACTGATTAATCTCATCCAAGTTTTTCATTTTAACTCCAATTCCAAGTTTAGCCACATCAACACGCCCCTGCTGGTCTTTAATGTCTTATCTGGGGTGCTCAACTCCAGTCCTCAAGACTGCTGCCCCCCCCCCCCTACAGGTCAGGTTTTAAGCATACCCCAGCTTCAGCATGGTGGCTCAATCAGTCCAGTTGAGGCATCTATGCTGTAACAGGATTGAGTCACCTGTGCTGAAGCTGGAATATCCTGAAAACCTGACCTGTTAGGGGTGTTTCTAGGACTGGAGCATTATTAGATGACAAGGAGGCATTATCTCTATGTAGCCTTTGTTTGGTATTTTGTGCCATGCTTTGTAAGAGCCAGCACTCGGCCTGCCAATTGTTTTATCCTGGCGTGGAATTCTCTTTAATGTACATAATAATAGTATTATTTTAACCCCTGTTTCGGTCTGTACTGTGTCTACGTCAGGGTTAAAAATAAGAAACCCTTCCGAATATAAGAATCAAACGTGGTCAAAATTCACCCGCCAAAGGGCAAGCGCGGTTGTGCCCCCTAATTACAGAAAGGGAACAAAATGTGGGATGCAAGAGACCATCACATATAGTCTGTATATCTATATACAACACTGCCTTTAAGAATGTATAACCGACCTGTATATAGTGTGGCAGGACGGCCACGCGGTAGTGTTAGAAGAGTCCACACAGTGTATTTTAGGGTTTAGCAAACCCTGTGGTGGTTTATTTCTCCACATCCAAAACAAAGGGGGGTATGGTAGGAACACTGTCCCTTTAAGGCAAAACCAAAGCCTACTCCACATTAGGGAGGCTATCTAGACATAACAGCCAAACGGTCTGACTGGCTGGCTCGGCTAGTTCCAGTCCAAACACTACAAAGTATAGAGTTCCAAGAATATATTGTCCTTAACTGTGGTGCTGGGAATCCATCCCTGCCGCCTCCAGGAAATCCTTCTGGAACTGTGACTCCTCCAGACAGGGGGTCAGCTCTGCTCCCTCAGCAGGGTGTGGAGGTTCCGCTGCTGGGGGAGGGTCCCAGCCAGTCCCAGCAGGCTCTGCGTCCAGCAGGCCTGGGGAACCGTACAAACCAACGTCCCTCCATGTTGGGGACAGTCGTTCATCTGAAGTTCAGTATAAATTAGCTTGGTGCAGCTGCAGAATGCCTGACTGGAGGAGCTCAACCTCCCGCATGGTGTGCTGCAGCCTCTCTATAATCTACACAGAGTGACACACGCTCACCAATACGTGCTCTCACACACGCTCACCAATACGTGCTCTCACACACAAATGCACACGCTACATGCTCACACACGCACACGTGCCGACGCGTGCTCACACACACACTCACCGATACATGCTCACAAACAAATGCACACGCGCACCGATAGTGCACACGCACATACGTGCTGACGCGCTCACACACAGGCTCCCTGCCCCTCCCTCCCTGCACCTCTCTCCCTCCCTCCCTGCACCTCTCTCCCTCCCTGCAAGTGTGTATATGTGTGTCAGTCAGTGTGTATATGTGTGTCAGTCAGTTTGTATATGTGTGTCAGTCAGTGTGTATGTGTGTCAGTTAGTGTGTGTATGTGTGTCAGTGTGTGTATGTGTGTCAGTGTGTATATGTGTGTCAGTCAGTGTGTGTATGTGTGTGTATGTGTGTCAGTCAGTGTGTGTATGTGTGTCAGTCAGTGTGTGTATGTGTCAGTGTGTGTGTCAGTCAGTGTGTGTATGTGTGTCAGTCAGTGTGTGTCAGTCAGTGTGTGTGTGTCAGTCAGTGTGTGTACGTGTGTGTGTCAGTCATTTTGTGTGTGTGTGTGTGTCAGTCATTTTGTGTATGTGTGTGTGTCAGTCAGTGTGTATGTATGTGTGTGTGTTTGTGTGTGTGTCAGTCAGTGTATGTATCTGTGCCGGTCAGTGTGTGTATGTGTGTCAGTCAGTGTGGGTCAGTCAGTGTGTGTGGGCGGGTCAGTCAGCGTGGGTCAGTCAGTGTGTGTGGGGGGGGGGGTCAGTCAGCGTGGGTCAGTCAGTGTGTGTGTGTTTGAGTGTCAGTCAGTGTATGTGTGTCAGTCACTGTGTGTATCTGTGCCCATCATTGTGTGTATCTGTGCCAGTCAGTGTGTGTATGTGTGTCAGTGTGTGAATCTGTGCCAGTCAGTGTGTGTATCTGTGCCAGTCAGTGTGTGTATGTGTGTCAGTGTGTGTGTGTCCTGCTGCAGCCAGGGGCGGGGTGTAACATTGTGCACCACCTCCCCCTCCCCCTTCCACAAATTCTGCGTACCCCTCCCCCCGCAGGGTACATGCGCCCGGCACGGGCATGAGTGACCGTGGGCGAGAGGTGAGGTTACCCGTCCACTGCCCGGACTGCCCGGGTCACCCTTTCTTCCAGCAGCAGGAGCCTGCCCCCGGCGCCGTGCCCCTGTGCCGCGCGGGTTGCGCCCGGGTTTGCGCCATGTGCCGCTGCTTCCTGCGGGCCCAGGGGGCCGCGAACGCCCGCGTCAGTAGGGCGGAATGGCGCCGCTGCCAATGGGCGTTAGGAGCGTGTGGTGAGAACGGCGCCACTGCCAGCCGCTTCTGCGCATGTGTGGCGTTCGTCAGCGGCGCCATCACAAGTCAGCAGCCGTGTGGGGTGTGGGGTGGGGGGAGTGGTGGGTGTGTGGGGTGGGTGTGTGTAGGGTGGGGGGGGGGTGTGGAGTGAGGCGGCAGGGGTGTGTGTGGAGTGGGTGTGTGTGGGGTGGGGGGAGTGTGTGGGGGGTGCGGCACCGGTGGCTATCGCCGCCGCCACATGTGACAGGGGACGTGTGAGGGGAGCGGCGTCCATTACGTGACGTCACTTCCGTTTCACATTTCGTCTCCCATCTATCCAGTTTTGTCCCATCAGGACTAGGTGCCACTAAAGAAGTTTCACTTCAAAAAGATCCAGCTTGAAGATGTCGAAAAAGCCCTCCGATGGACTAACCAGAGGTACTATGATAAGGGTAACAAAGCTGACAGACTGTTGTCCAGCAAATTAAGAGGGGTACAAAAAAGGTCCCAAATAACTGCGATTAAGAACAGGTCAGGTGACATATTGTATAATGACAAACACATTGCGGAGGAATTCACCAAATTTTATACCAAATTATACAACCTCAGAACTCAGGAGGATAATAACAGAGCATCAAGGCACACAGCAGTCTCGAACTATCTAGATAATTGCAATCTCCCATCCCTAACGGAGAAGGAGAATGAGATGCTTAACGGGAAGATCACAAAAGAGGAATTAGCAGACGTGGTAAAAGCACTAAAACTATCCAAAGCCCCTGGCCCTGATGGATTCACAAACGCCTACTACAAGAGGTTCCTCCCATCCCTATCACCTCACTTGCTAGACTTGTTCAACTCCTTTATGGAAGGTGATCCCATACCAGCTTCAATGTCATTGGCCAACCTAGCAATAATCCACAAAGAGGTCAGAGACCCAATGCAGTGTGGGAGCTACCGCCCTATATCGCTGTTGTATAACGACCTAAAGCTATACAGCAAAATACTAGCTAATAGATTAAACCCCATCCTACCCAGACTTATCCATAACGATCAAGTGGGATTTGTCTCGGGCCGACAGGCTTCGGACAACACCCGCAAAATGATAAACATAATAGACCACATCAACCTTACAAATACCAAGGCAGTTCTCCTGAGCTTAGATGCAGAGAAGGCGTTTGACAGAATTAATTGGCTATTCCTAGACAAAAGCATTCAAAAATTTCGCTTCAGGGACTCATTCCTAGAGTGGGTCCGAGCATTGTACCAAAACCCATCAGCAGCAATTAAACTCCCGGGAGGCACAGCGCAAAGATTTTCAATAAAGAACGGTACAAGGCAGGGTTGTCCTTTGTCCCCTCTCCTCTTCACCCTGACGATCGAGCCACTGGCGGCCAAAATATTTATACAGAATACAAACCCATGTTAATACAACCCCATATTTATTACAGAATGGAACAGAATTTTAGATAATTGTTCTTTTGAACTGATGCGGTTCATTACAATTACAAGGGGGGAAACACTAAGAAGGATTGACAAACAGATTATTGAAACCCAACGAAACTTAGAGGCATACGAAGAACATGAAGAATTCAATCACTGTGAGATAGAAATTAAAGACAGATTAGACAAGATAGAAGAAACGACAAAAGATAATAAGAGGGACAAATTTAAAAGGGACAAGCAAGACTATACAGAGAATAAATATAGACAGTGTTCGACAAACCTATACATTTGCTCGCCCCGGGCGAGTTGATTTAACCCCCGGGCGAGTAAATATTGGCCCAAGCAGCACACGTTTGGTACTAGGTGGCGAGTAGATTTTTTTGTGTGGCGAGTAGATTTTTTGGTGATTTGTCAACCACTGAATATAGAGATTACAAAACCAAAGATAAGAGCAACGGGGTAGTAGCATCACAGAAAGAAAGAAGCAGCTCAAGAACAATAGAAAAAAGAGAGAAAAGAGAAAGGAGTAAGTCAGTAAAAAAACATAAACCAGACCAAAGAGAAAAAGAACGAGAGAAAGGGAAAGATAGACACAGATATGCACAATCAAACAATCGTAAGGATAATAGAGACTATTTTAGGGATAATTCAAAACACAG
>WSYH01010535.1:0-22906 GCA_036426205.1 Ascaphus truei | reverse complement strand
CCCCTCTCATTCTCCCCCCCCTTTCCCTCCATTCTCTCCCCCCACCCCCATTTCCTCCATTTTCTCTCTCCCCCCATTCTGCCTGTCGCTCCCCATTCTGTGTCTGCCTCTCTCCCCCCATTGGTTATTGAAGTGTCATGTGACCCTGCTAGTTAAAAAATAAACAAAAAAATTCTGCACATTTAATATAGCGGGATTTTTTTCCCCAATTTTTTTTTAATTAAATCAAGGGTGCGTCTTAGAATCGATGGCGTCTTACAATCGAGGAAATAGGGTAACATGCTAACAATATGTAACGAGAGCATACATGTAAATTGGCCAGAGATACAAGGCATACACAAACAAGTACTGTATGATACAATTCAGGCACACAGAAAAGATCAGCAAAGTATACTGCAAATTGAAGAGCAGATCATGTTGATGAAAAAGATATAATTAAATGGTAAATGTCCAAGTAATCAGTGATACAATAACACGTTATAGCTCCAAAAAATGCAATGTCTGTTCATTTAAGAGTCCAGATTATTGCAAAGTCCATGATACATCACCGTTTTCGCATAGTGAGTTTGATGCGTGGAAACGCGTTGGAGGGGGAGCTTGGTTGGGGGACCCCTCTCTTTCCTCCTCTTGTATCAGGGACCACGCATCAAACTCACCATTTATTCGAAAACGGTGATGTATTACGGACTTTGCAATAATATTGGCTCTTAAATGATAATATATATGTTATAGTATCACTGGGCCCGGAGCCGTGAGTCCAGGCTATTGGGGCGCTTCATTTAAGAGGCGAGTTTTAAGGTTTGTCTTAAAGGTGAGGAGAGAGGGTGCTTGATATTGGTATCACACATTCTTTGTTTTTATTAGCAATAAATCATTGATCACATTAATACAAAAAATAAATACAGTTCTAAACCTCTTTCTTTTATAAATGTGGATAAAAGCGTTGGTTTGGTTACAAAAAATAAAAAAAAGTGAAGATTTGGGGGTTATGAAGAATCTACAGTTAGAACACACTGTACACAGGAGGAATCACAGAATAGTCGTGTTCTCACCCAGCAGGGCTGAATAAGACAACAGCAACAGCTGTGAAATATGCACGAACACATCATTTACCACCAGCGGTAAACATGCATCTACACTGGCTGCTAACATTAGGGGGAAGAGGCAGGTTTGCAGTACCAGAAACAGGATCCCCTCCCACCTCTGCCTGCAAACACATTCAAACTCTCCACAGCCAATGCACTCTCTCTAATGAATTGCAGGTCCATCTGGTAGTGAACAGAGTTAAATCAATGCAATGAAATGAAAATGGCATGTTAGGGGTGCGGTGCCTCCAAGGACAAAAGGGAACCAAGGACGGTGAGATGTTTATTAGCTTACATGTAGCCGATTAACGTATCACCATTTTAAATAAATGTTAACAACATTTTTTTAATGTGAAATAAAGACTTGGGGGTGTTTTTACAAGCGTTAGCTAATGTCTTTTGGTGATGGTTTGCGGTCCTCAAAGCCACAGGTAAATAGTTTTTCCTGCCTTGCTCTTTTGTCTGCAAAGTAACTAGGAGGCCATCATTAGTCACAGAGAAGAACAGAAGGATCCCATTTGCTTGAAACCTGTGTTCCCAGAGCAATGCACATTTACTGGAAGGTTAATTCGACCTAAGGAAACCAATTACATTAGTTGGTAAAATTATGCGTTTATTTTTGTTGGACCTGCTACAAGGGATTGTCCCTTTAAATGCACCGACCACTCTGCATCAGAGTTGCACTGTGCATACGTTCTCCTGTAAAGAGTGACGACATGTGACAGAATGCAATCAGTCTGTGTGCCCCGCATCTTGACCCTTTCAGTGCCACCAGGCCACGCAATGAGAGACCAATTATTCAATCAATTCTTTTCTAACCCAACCGCAGCAGAACAAAAACACATGTGGATCTGTAATCTTCTTCAATGCTTCAAGGAAAAAATAAAAAATACATCTCTCGACAACCCCTTCCGCCCCATGCGAAGGGCCGGCCGTGTGCGGATTTAGCAAGTCAGTAATATTATGGAAGCTTTTAGAATTTATAGCATGACTCGCCATAGTGTCCATTACCATCCTGGTGCTTCTATAGCTAAGAGGTTGGTGGGTAACCCATGGGGTGGGAGGCACTCTACTGAGCGAGGCAGGAAGAGGTACAATTGACAGATTCATTTGTTTCAAATTATAGTTACATTTACGTGTATATTAGATCCAACGCAGAAAGGGTTAAGTGAACAAATTCACTGGGCTCCTCCTGCACAGAATATATGAAATAGATGTGTGTGCTGTATATGGTTTAGTAAGGGGGTGTGGTGAGTAGGGAGGGATGGGTGGCTTCATGGGATAAGATACTGTAGAAAGAGAGTGAAGTTCATCCCTGCTTCTGACAGCCTGATTAGTGCCTGGCTACTGCTTGAGGATGAGATAGGGGCTGCCTGTCTCCTCCTCCTTCTCAGTAGCAGTTCATTCAGAAACAAGTAGAGACTACAAAGAAAGCAGCAGAACTGTGGGAATGGAAAACTCAAGTTCCAGTGCGATGGATATGGTCTCTGACTCCCCACCATGGAGCTTAGAGGACAACTCTACACAGAGGTCACCGGGGCTTGGTGATACTGGTGCCTTTAGAGATCTCTGGACAGATCTGAGCAGTATTGCTTCTGTAATGGTACTGGGGGCACTGAGGACTGTTACAGATCTGCCACAGCCGCTCGCCACCCCTGCTCCATTCTGGGACACCCCACTAAACCATGGTCTGAGTGTGTTTGTGGTTGTAACCCTGTGCATCACCATGTTGGGTCTGGGCTGCACAGTGGAGGTGAGCCAGATCGGCGAGCATCTGAGGAGACCCATCGGGGTACTTCTGGCCCTCATCAGCCAGTTTGTCCTCATGCCAATGGTGGCTTTCCTCTTGGCTCTGATCTTCTCACTCAATGAAGTGGCTGCCATCGCCGTGCTGCTGTGTGGTTGCTGCCCCGGAGGAAACCTCTCCAACATCATGTCGCTTCTGGTGAATGGAGATATGAACCTCAGGTACCTATCTATCCCAGCAACACCCAACCCTGGGGAATCACTAGAGACAGGGGCAGATGGTTGGGGTGGGGAGGAAAAGAGAAGTTAGAGAAGCAGGGAGCATTTCAGTTGCATTCAGTGAGCAACTATTCGATTTATGTACTATAAATAATGGATGTGTTTTGTTTGCCACTATGTAATTGTATGACTTTTAAATGAACCTGTCAGGGAATCCCTCTTGAATTTTTTCATCTCATGGTGTCAGCACCAGCCACTTCCCTTCTTTCATCCAGAGAAAGCGAGACCTGAAATGAAGGTGGACTTTGTGGATCTGCTCCCCACAGGAGGGAAGGTGGAACAGGTGGAAGAATTTGGCAATATGATTCTGTGGGATGTACCTGAATTCATTTAAAGACAATATTAATCTTGTAGATAAACCACAGCAAAGGATACTTAATCAGGGGTGGCCAACTCCCGTGCTCAAGGACCACAAACAGGTCAGGTTTTCAGGATTTCCCTGCTTCAGAACAGGATGGATCAATCAGTGGCTGTCAATGACTGAGCTACCTGTGCTGAAGCAGGGGATATCCTGAAAACCTGACCTGTTGGTGGCCCTTGAGGAATGGAGTTGGCCTCTCCCGATTTCTATTTTCCAAATGTAAGATAATTTCTCAACATATCAACCAATACATTTTAAATTCCGATATACAAATTTCCACTAGATTTGGAGAAAAAAAAAAAAAAGTAATGTACAAATTTATATATTTTTGTGTGGTTCTCTTTAAATCTGATTGTTTAAAAAAAATAATAATATTTATTATTTGAAGGCATTAATGACAGCACGTTTTCTGCTACATCCTTTCCTCGATTAGGCACGAGCCTGTTTCAAGCCTCTGATAAAAACAGGAGATACAGTTCTGTCTATTCCAGGATATTGTGCTTTGAGCAGCCAAATTTAAGGATTTACATTTGCAAATCTGAAAAAAAAAAAAACCCAGTTAAAAACGATAGAACTTCTTTTGCTAAGTACGATCACTTCATTGCATCTCCGGTATATACCGTATGTTGCCAAGCGGGACCTGGGATGTAAGTAAGTAAAGAAACCTTAATGTTGCTTTGAAGAAGCAAAAGCATGAACGTCATCTAGGACACGTTTCAGAATGAGAGAGGCTGAAGGCCATTGAACATGTCAGATCCCCCAGCTGTCTGGGAAGTAGCAGCCCAGCCAGCATTAATATGAAACGTCACTTTTCTATTGAATAGGGGCAAATAACAGTTAATGCAATGTTTGTTGACCCTTTTATAATATACGCATCCCCGGCAAACGCAGAACGCTTCTATATTATGTATTATAAAACACATATGTGAGAGATATAGATATAATATATATACATACACACACACACACACACACACACACACATAAATAATACACACACACACCATTGCTTTGGCAACCCAAAGATTATTTCATTAACACTCATAAAACTGTGTAGAAACCGAAATTGAATACTTTGTTACTAAAACAAATGATATTTACAGTTGCATTGACAGTTGAAGTGTTATTGTAACTAACAAGGTTGGCCATTTTCTCCCAATGTCCTACTTTTTAGTCTGCGTACTGAACATGCTTTTACGAACAATACACAGAGATTACGCCTCTATTTGTGTGCCTCTTGTGAACCCCTCCCCCCCTCCCCCAGCCCCCCAGATTAATATTACAGGGACACGAGACCCTGGATGAGAAACACGGATTCCATCCTTACAAGAGTCAGGAAATCAAAGTACCTTGAATTAGAGATGGGCCTAGCCGGGGTGTTTGATATCAGAATCTTCTAGAACCTTACATTTCAAACCCAGACATTATTTAGAAGCGACACATAATGCCCAGTGCCCAAATCTAGGTGTTTCCTCTCAATATATTTAGATCATATTTTACATTTTTCAGTCATGTTATTTTTATTTCTTAATTATGTTCCTCGGTTTTACACTTCTGGTTAGCATTTGTCATTCTTTTTTTTTAGGCTATTTCAGCCTTTTCATGCTTAAGAGTTTTTATTTTTAAAATGATTTGGTAAAAATGCAAAAACACGAAAATATTTTGCACCAAAAGTGCCCACCCTTAATTTTAACCTCTTCCGTGCCAGAGGGAGCTGAACTCATTGCTCTGCATTGCACCCCAGCTCCCTCAGTACTCAGACTTATTTAATTATTTGTAAAGCTGCCATGGAATAGATCATACAATATGCATTTAATTATTATGCAGCAGAGGGAAAATTAAAATTATTTCATACACAAAACTGTACAAATTCAAGCAGATGCCCACGGTATGCGATTGCATAAGCAACGGGTGGACAGAATCACTGTAGATTGCACGTGCGGACTTGCGGAGAGATGTCCAGCGCCAGCATACAGCGGGATATTGGCATTCTGGGAAACATGTGAAAACGATTTTCCACAGTCATCGATGATGGAAAACAAATATTAGTACCGTGCTTAACAATTTATTTAATATCGGGTCAAATATATTTAGCTCATCTTTAAAAAGATGTGCGTGCTCAGAAAGACCTGCGTGATATGTGCGCGCTCAGAAAGACCTGCGTGATATGTGCGCGCTCAGAAAGACCTGCGCAATATGTGCGCGCTCAGAAAGACCTGCGCAATATGTGCGTGCTTAGAAAGATGTGCGCGATATGTGCACGCTCAGAAAGACGTGCGCAATATGTGCGCGCTTAGAAAGACGTGCGCGATATGTGCGCGCTTAGAAAGACGTGCGCAATATGTGTGTGCTTAGAAAGACGTGCGCGATATGTGCGCGCTTAGAAAGACGTGCGCAATATGTGCGTGCTTAGAAAGACGTGCGCGATATGTGCGCGCTCAGAAAGACGTGCGCACTATGTGCGCGCTCAGAAAGACGTGCGCAATATGTGCGCGCTTAGAAAGACGTGCGCAATATGTGCGCGCTCCATAACACTGCTCAATCTGTGCGCGCTTAGAAAGACGTGCGCAATATGTGCGCGCTTAGAAAGACGTGTGCAATATGTAGAAAGACGTGCGCAATATGTGCGTGCTCAGAAAGACGTGCACAATATGTGCGTGCTTAGAAAGATGTGCGCAATATGTTCCACTGCTGTTTATATAACCACTGCACGATCCCAGGACGCAGGGTTTTGTGAGGGGCGGTACTGAAAAATGAAAACCTTAGATTTTAAAACGAGAGTCCTACAATCGTTTCTGTTATTGTAAAATGTACAATGCCAAGAAGGCAGCATTTGCACCGGTAACACCCCTATCCTCCCCTCCCCCCTGACAGCAGGGACAGGGTGTACAGTGACAAATGAGGTAGATGGAACAGTCTTTATACATTGACAGGGTTTGTACCTGTTCAGAAAATAGTTCGTTCAGCGGTTACCTGTGCATCTCGCGGTTACCTGTGCACCTCACGGTTACCTGTGCACCTCACGGTTACCTGTGCACCTCGCGGTTACCTGTGCATCTCACGGTTACCTGTGCATCTCGCGGTTACCTGTGCATCTCGCGGTTACCTGTGCATCTCACGGTTACCTGTGCATCTCACGGTTACCTGTGCATCTCACGGTTACCTGTGCATCTCACGGTTATCTTGGAGAGTGCGTGACGGCTTTTTGTAAAGGAGTTAATGGAGAAAGGCGCCAGGAACTTTATAACTTGATCTTTCTTTGACTAGCAGCATAATCCTTGATAGACAATCAGGACAGGTTTTCAGCAGTCAGTACACAGCCCAATCTCTTGCTCTTAGAGGAAGTCCATCCCTGATCCTTACATAAATCTGGGGATGGCACCTAGTATAGATCCACCCCTGGACCCTACTTAACCCTGGGAATGAATTGCTTCCTGCATCAGATGCCGGGATAAATGGCACCTCTATGGGCCCTGTACTCTGGGGTAATGTCCCTGCTAGAAAACAATACAGATGTCACCTGCTGCTTTACAGGCTAGGAGAGCCTGGAGACCTCCTGATGTTAAGGGTTCAGCCCTGGGGTATGGTCTGAGGATAAATGGGTGGGTCCCCACCTTTTATACCCAAGGCGTGGCTACCACTCTGCCCCCAGTATCTGGGCAGATTTACCTGTTGCCACTTGGTCACTCCACCAGACATGTGACCCTCTAGCAACGTCTAGAGGTCACAGGGCCCAACATGTGCCTGGAAGGGGGAAACATAGTAGACACATTATAGTAGCAACTCCTACTGCCTCACATGCCTAGTCTTCTGAAGACCGTTTAACCCTGGCACTGCCTGCAGCTAACAGGGCTGACATGCAGAGAAGGGGAATGTTTAGCAGGGGGCTACACACCTTTCACCATTTTACTTCCAGTGGAGCCTACAATGTATTAGAGACCCTCTGGAACAGGAGGTCGTTCTAGAGGACAACGGCAGTCATGGCTATCTAGCTACCAGGGTCCTTATAATGTGAAACGTCAACCGCGATTGATAAATATCCAGAACAACTAATAATCACCAATGCATAAGCTGTTGTCGGTGTGTGATCCCAGGCTGGCACCACCAATACGCAGTCAGAAAAACAGCAGCAAATCATATCATTATGAAACACAATATACAGCGCAGGGGAGTACAGAAAGCCTCTCTGAGGAAGGTCCTGATAGGGGTAGAACCGTTGGCATGATGGTGTAACTATGTGGTATGTTTAATACTGTAGTGCCGACGAGTATTCTAAAACAAATCTGGGGCAATCACCAACAAGACCCTGGTACATGCTGGGTACATGCTGCAACATTTCAGTGACATTTCTGCAGAGACTAATGGCCCATTAACAGAGCTGGCGTCCCTGGCATTCCCATTCAGTTTGAATGGGACTGCCAGGGACCACCGCTGTTAATCCGATGGGCCATTAGTCTGCAGAAATGTCACTGAAATGTTGCAGCATGTACCTGGATCTTGTTGGTGATAGCCCCAGATTTTCCAAGGCACGTTTAAGGCAACTTTTAGAATACTCGTCGGCGCACCTGTACATGATTTCCTTACGCTGTGCTCCTGCTTTTCTTTGACTGTGTAGATACTAAAAACATCGCATCAGAGCTGTATAATAAATACAACTGGTCATTTTGCTCTTCCATGTAGTATCATCATGACCACGTCCTCCACTCTGCTCGCGCTGCTGTTGATGCCTCTGTGCTTGTGGATCTATAGCCGCCCCTGGATTAACACACCACTGGTGCAGTTTCTACCACTCGGGGCGGTGGCCCTTACTCTCTGTAGTACTCTTCTGCCTATTGGTTTGGGGGTCTTCATACGTTACCGCTACAGCAGGATTGCAGACGTTCTGCTAAAGGTAAGTTAGAAATTCATCTCTGTTATCTAAGGATTTGGATAATTTAGTCATTTAGGATGCATTGGGAAAAAGTAGAACATGTTGTTTAATTGTAGATCCGAGACAGAGAAACCTAAAAGAAGGCCTTTATCTTCGTTATTATATTACATAATAATAATTATTTTCCTGTGTAGCACTGGTAATGTACACAGTGCCGTATGTTGAATTTGCCCAAAAAGCTTATAATCTAATGTTGGTGACTGAGGCACAGGAAGATAAAGGGACTTGTCCAAAGGTCACAAGAAGACCGGACACCGGGATTCAGGTTCACCCACGATAAAGGCAGTATTACCATTAAACTACTCGTTCACCCCTCTCTGTGTGAATTTGATGTGCAGGCAGTGGGGTGTTGGAAGCAAATAGTAATACATTGCCATACACTGCAGCACGATGCCTTTCTGTGGGAGAATATAACCCATTTTAACATTGGCCATGAACCAGAACGTGACTTGCACAGCTGACCAAAAGAAGTTTCAAACTCTAGATCCTAGTATTTAGACACAAGAATTTAGGGCCAGAATGAAACCTATTGCGGCTCTGGTGTATAAAGATATAAAATTACAAAGTTATCTTAAATCCTCTTTAAATTAACTCCCTCCCGGAAAGAACGGCCTGCATAGTGTTACTTTGCAAAGGGTTCCTGGCCCTTCTGACACAAAGGGGTTTAAGCAAATACCTCAGACCCATCCAGTATTTTGTGGAATAAGGACATCAATCCCCATTTAGACTCAGACAATAGAATCGGTCATAGTCCTACGAGGTACAGTGTAAGCAGATCCACCACCTGCCAATAACATATAGCAAGGTTCGCTCTGATTTATTGATTTTGGACACAAAACAGACGTTTAGTCTGAAAGATTTATATCTGTGCTCCACCTGTGTTCTACGTAGATTAATGATCTTCCCTGCTCAATAAAATGGTACCATCATAAATATTATCTGAGCCGTCAAAGCACCCTTTTAGCAGCAACAACCTTTAATCACGCCCTTCAAAATGCATTTGGAGCTACGTTAGGATACAGTTTTATAACCCAAGAATAATCTATTTTATTCCTTTATATGAACATCTAATGGCTATACAGCAAATAAAAATACCACTTGTGGCTGTACAATAAGCCCAAATGCAATATCCAATTCATGTTAACTGGAGTTTCCAGTCGATCACCGGGTAATCGGCTGCTTTTGGGGCTTACGGAATAAGCCATTAAATTGTATATTTGCCATTTTCCTATAGCAATCCACACCAAGCTGCCATTTTAATCCTGCTTTTCTAAATGTAATATTTTAAGATTAGACGAGGACCACAATTTCAAAAGTGATAACATTTTTAAATAAAATACATATTATATATAGATGTCATCAAGTGACATGTATTTCTGGCTCAACTTCTTACACTCAGGTTACTCGACATTCTTTTTGTGTTGTTGACATTATTTCGAAATCAGTTTTTTGCAAGGGGACCAAAAGGGACTGGATTTTTACATTGTTCAGAAGAAACTCAAGATAGACTGAAATACTGACTGGGATCCACACTTTCTTTTGCATGGCACATTTCCTTATTTGAAGCTTGTAATTAATTTTCCTTAGGTTTCTCCGTAATAAAAGTCACTGGTGTGGGTGCATATCCTATAATGGAATACAGTATAAGCAATACAGTATAAGCAATACGATACCGTTAGGGAACGAAATCAGCAGGCAGCACTCCAGAATTGATCAAACAAGTGTATTGAATGAATAGACACAGAACCGACGTTTCGGTCCACGAGTGGGACCTTTCTCAAGAGAGAGAGATATAGATATAGAGATATATATAATCTCACAGCTTTATGTTAATAAGATCAGTTGCGGATTTCCCTTTTTGCCGCCTGTAGGCTCGGGGGCGGCCCTACTCCTCAACGCAGTGATGTCGCGTTGTCACGGCAACACAACGTCACAGCTGCATGCGACGCCCCATTGTTATGGCAGTGCATTCTCATGTGATGTCACATCGCCATGACAACGCTACACTACAGGAGGGGGCCCGCTCCGGAAAACAGAAGACACACACAAATTGCCCCCCACCCCCTAAAACATAGCCTTGTAAAGCCTTATGGGAAATCGGCTCCTGAATATGCTGCCCACGTACACAATAACGTGTTCAGTTTACATGTTGCCTCAATAAAGTGGGCTCCAAAATTGCAAAATAAACCCATTTTCTTTGACAAAACTAGCTGCTAGAATTCAGCCCCACTAGAGTGAATAATTAACACCTTCACTGCTGGTGAGCCTGCAACACGACCGTGCATTGCCATTGCTGGTAGCTAAGGGGTTAAGGAAAACATGTGTAGGTTCTTCTCAGGATGTTAATTTTATTAAACGTGCATGAAAATAACGCATACATATTTGCTATGAATGAGTTTTCAAAACTGTAACAGGTCTATTCAAATGTGTAGTGATGAAATCTGATGTGAAGAAGTACCACGGTTTGTCATTTCCAAACTTACACAGTGATTTCTTTAAAAAACAGACAGAGAGCCAGACAGACAGAGAGCCAGACAGACAGAGAGCCAGAGACAGACAGAGAGCCCGAGACAGACAGACAGAGAGCCAGACAGACAGAGAGCCAGACACACAGAGAGAGAGAGAGAGAGAGAGAGAGAGAGAGAGAGAGAGAGAGACACACAGAGAGAGAGCCAGACACACACAGAGAGAGAGAGAGACAGACACAGAGAGAGATTCTCTCTGGGACTTCTTTGTACAGCTATTAAAGACGCGTGGCTGGCTCACTAGGATTAACGCTATGGGTTCCTATTCAGAAACAGCGACACCCACTGAGTTGAGCCTCACGGGTTGTTTACAACTTTCTTGGCCACGATAGAGAACTGGACGCACTCCGGCCCTCTCAAACTTTCGCGGTCAAGGAGGCAGTAAGTGTTACTACATCTGTATACCCAGCTGAATTATAAATGATAAAAAATATATATATTTATTTTATTTATTTCCATCTTACCTATTCCTAAAAAGGGAGTTCTGAAAAAGATGCATTAATGATATGGATAAAAGGCGAGAAACACAGATGCTTAGGTCCTACAGAATTAGGGGTTTAGCCAATGTTTTGTTCAATAATTTAAATACACATCCATATGATCATTCCAATTACTTCTAATTGTGCAAGAAATGCGGTTATCGTTTTAAGATCACGGAGAGGTGAAATATAATTCAGAAAGACAATGATATTGGTTAACTCATGTAGGTCACATATATACTAATCTAACTTTATATTTCAACCTTATTTTTTCCATTTTTTTTTAAATATATATTTATTTATTGAAAGTGTGGCTGGGATTTTTAATAACCGTAGTTGGAAAGCTTTACACAAGGTTATTTCTTCTTATTTCCATAGTTCTGTGTCAAATGATAGAAGATACTGGGCTGCAGGGAGATAGTTTATTGTTAGCGTGCTTAGAAGCCTACATATCTGTACAAGGCCACTTTAATTCATTACGTGGAAGAGATTTAAAGCTGGTAGATTGTGAGCTTTCCAAATAGCTGGGTCTGTACAAAAAGTATGCAATCCTCCCAGGCTTGCTTACCTGTGTCACTTCCAGATCCAGTCGATAAAGCTGGCATGGTTGCAGAATATCACACAGGAGTGTTAGTACAGAAATCCACAGCCAGAAGGCAGCAGTCAGCGTTCATCCAACCTCTTCCAGCCAAGTTGTCAACCAAGATTTATGCAACCTGAAAGCTTTCCCCTAGAAAGAACAGAAACATAATTTGTATAATAAAGAGGGGCTGCTAAGCTGTAAATTATAGCATCTTACGCATGTCAAAAAATCTTTTTAAAACTTTATATATTTTGTGACTCGAAGTACTACAGAAATACATCACCAGCAAATGAAGGGGGGGCAATTATCATCTTGAAGTAAGTGTGCTGTGAAATGCATCTGATTTTGGCTCAGGTACTTAAATCAAGGAAGAAATAATTACGTGCTATTAGACAGAGAAGACAAGACTAATAATAGGAAAAGAAATGTAATGGCTGATGTGAATTACTTTGTCTGCTGATCAATCTTTTTCCTGAATTTTACTTACTCTTCCATAAAAAAAAAAAAACCTGAGTTATTATTTTTATGCCAGGATGTCAAAGACGACCAAATATATCAGCCTTCTAGAAGCATGAACCACGCCAACATATTTGTTAAAAAGGGCAATTGTTTAGTACATTAGTTCCATTAAGCCATAATTTAAGGGAACATGCAAAAATCACATGGCTTTGCAAACCAGATGTTAAGATAACACAACCTGGTGTGAGCACTACATTACACCGCAGAATGTAAATACAAGGGTGGTAATGCACACTACTCAGACCTGCAAGTCAGGAGAAACTAGTCATTCTTCTAATCTAAAGAGTCATTGTATTTTAACCTGTATTCCACACCTAGCAAAAGATATTTATGAAGCAAAAGTTCTCACTCAAGTAATACCTCTGCTACCAATGTAATGTTTGTTTCATATCTCTACATTCTGGGGACCAGGATCATTTTGTTTACAGGGCTTGCTATTTATGTTACATGCTCATATCTCCTTAGTGTATAATCAATCGTTCTTGTATTAATATCTCAATGCAACCTGAAAAGTACTGCAAACATTTAACTGATAGCAACAATAGCATACTTAGTAACTTTTCAAACTGGTTTTCAGAAGCTTAATTCAACATGTTGATTGGTTGATTTTTTTAACACTATTAATATGAAGGGAGGCGTGAAAGTTTGCGGTTTTCTAGTGGAAAGCCATTGAAAGCAGCTGTCATTTAAATAAATAAAAAATCCCTTTAATATGTGCATCAATACAATCAGAGAAAATAAGAGATACAATGTGTTTGTATCCCTGAAGCAAATTCACTTATATGCACACTCCTGAGAGTAACATTTAACTTTTAATATACAATACTTAAAACATATATTACCGAAAAAGATGGTACAATGAACACTGAAAATAGATTAAATAAGGTAAATACACACACCCCTGTTTGGCTCTCCAAGGATTATATAAATACTCCAGTTATTAATGTTACTGGAGTACTGGAGGCTAAAGAGGGTGCAGCCAGTCAAGATGAGCCCAAAAGAGCCCACTACTTGCAATCACTAGTGCAAAAAATGCATTACCTCACACAGCAGCAGGGAATGATCGTAGCCTATTTGTAAATAGTCGTTGCTACACTCAATAAATGAGATTATACCCTAGCTGCTACACTGTTTTTATATATATGTCTGCACTAATGAATAACTGGGAAAGACACTATGTTAAAAACAGCCCCATAACGGGGACTGATGACATAATCACGCGTCCAACGCGCATTTCCCTCCTACTTTGGAGCTTCGTCAGGGACAAATTTGCATACAGGTGGGAAGCGAACGCTATTTATGCCGTCCGGTTGTCATGGTGACAATAACAACACGCCGCTGAAAGCGCATGCGCAGAAGAGTGCATGCGAACTGAATGTAAAAAAAACCCCATTAAATGACTCACAAAGTACCTGTGAATTACGATTTATTTGTTCCTCATATCAGGTAAACCATATACATCCTTTAAGCTGTGGTAGTTGTGCCGCATTGCGCCAACCCGATCGTAAGTTGTTACTGCGCATGCGCAAGGTAATAGCCTCCATACCTCTCATACCCTGCGCATGATCGTGATTCTACTTCATGGGTTGTTAATGCGCATGTGCGAGGTGATATACTCCGTGCCTCTCTTATCCCTCAAATGCTGGTGATGTTGTTACACTTGTCAATGCACATGACACGACTGATAGCCTCTGCAGGCACTAAATTCCTCGATCGTACTGCGCATGTCTCAGGTGATAGAGATAAACGGAGACTGCCCCACACATCACTAAACATGTAGAATGAGGCAGATAAGATATTGCCTAATAGCCTCAACCTCATGCATGTTGTTAAACAAAATGAGTGTTCAATAGGGGCCACTTAGTGGTACCTAGACACACAGAGCACATTATTGCTGCCAACAGCTTTATAGGTAAAGTGGCAGTGGGGGTGATACATGCAGTGTTACCCCTAGTTTTATAGCAAAAAGGTGTAATAATGTACATAAACATAGTAAAATAAAATAAACAATTACACTATATTAAACACATAGAGTGACATAAGTAGATTAGTGTCAATATAAATTTAGTGTGTGTGGTAGATTATACCAAGTAATAAACCCAATGTCAAAAGGGGTGAGATGGGTTTATAGATCAGGCAATATAGTCACTAATGCAAAATGAAATAAATCACAATAATGAAATGTATAATATGATATAATATTCAACAATATCATGGTCTGGATAACACCAACATGTGGTATGGCTTTTAGAAATGCACCGTGCATGATGTCTATAATGACCAACGGTGACAAGGACGTATATCAAAACTCTGAATTGGCGGAAAAACGATAACCCAAACAACAATAAAAAGAGGTGGAAACAAAGGGGAGAGTGGTATGTAGGATTAGATCAAATAAATGGGGTGTACGTGAATCCTTCATCAAGTCCAAAAGGACTTCTGGTCTTCAATTTATAGATCCATTCGGCTTCGATTCTCAATAGCATTTGATCGATATTGCCACCCCTAGCCGGACACTTCAGATGATAAATACCCATAAATTCAAGGCTATCCATATCACCATTATGGAACTGCGTGACATGTCTGGCCACTGGTGTTTCAGCAGAATGCTTGACCGAGTTGACATGTTCGAGTATTCTACGACGCAGTTGCCTAGTAGTCTTCCCTACATACTTTTTCCCACATTTACAGATGAGAAGATAAATGACGTTTGTTGTTCTGCAGTTGATAAAACTATCAACATTAAACCGTTGCATATTGTCAGAGCTATCAAACGCCTTGGCTGTAATAACATATTTACACGCCTTGCACCCTTGACATCGGTACATCCCCTTGGTAGGGCTCAGCCAAGTTTTTAACATAGTGTCTTTCCCAGTTATTCATTAGTGCAGACATATATATATAAAAACAGTGTAGCAGCTAGGGTATAATCTCATTTATTGAGTGTTGCAACGACTATTTACAAATAGGCTAAGATCATTCCTCTTGGTAACGCAGACGACGATCTGCCCCTCACGAGCAGATGACTCACGGGGCGGGTGTTGCATCATGGGTAAGATTTTAATTTTTGGGCGCGAATCTCTCTGCTTTGGTTGTGTATAAATTGTTTGTGGTTTGACATGTCGGGTAACTCTTTGATAAAGTGCGAACAGCACGAAACGCGTAGGAGGGTTGAACTCCTCCCCGTTTTTTAATGCAGATTGATTAAACAATATTTTTATTGCCATCCGACCTGTTCTTGTAGCTGTGCACTACACACAATACTTTTTAAAATGCTTGGACTTCAGACGTGGCTGCACGCCTGAGGACCTGCAGGGGACCAACAGTGAGTACGCTCATATTCATAATTCCCCAAGACGAGGAGAATGGATGCAATCCTTACTCTTACCCGTAGGGGTTAATCTGTCAATTCATGTGACACTGTACCCAAGAACTGTATCCTCAATCATTATATTGTCCCCTGCATGGTTACCTCTATATATATGAATGGTTATGAAGGGACACAGCATTTGAGCTCCTGCAATACTCCATATGACTGAAGGATTGATTTAAACTGAAAGGCGGCTATTATGTTAAGCACACAATCAGGATTTTTAAAGTTTTAACAGGAGCATTAAACTATTGCCATCTTAGGTTAGAATGTAGAATTATACATTGTCACGCGCTTTACATAGAAAAATAATAAAGAAAAAAAAAGGGGGGGGAGTAGAGTGCTATTGCTGCTTTAAAAGAGGGTGGGACTGCTGCTTTATTCCTGTACAATACACATTGCATTCATCATATAACTCAATATGGAGGGTTAGTGGTTCCAAAGTTGCAGTGGTCAGGGCTCAATAATAAACCCGTTTTTTTTTACCTTCATTTTTCATTTAGAATCACAAGTCACAATAAGGGGTAGAACCACAAGCTGCGAAACTACTGAGGAATCCGTCCAAATCAGAGGTTTCACAACAGTCAACTTTGGCATTGCTGTGTTGACTTAGGCAATCTGAGAAAGTGAAATATTAAAAATATAAATATTATACTAGCTTAGAATTGGTCTGTGTGCTGGGACTATTTTAGTTTCTATTTTCTCCAAGGCACCGATTAACAACTCTATCCTCGGGGAACTCCCCTGCCAGACCATGGGTTTGGCGATAACCATCATTCCCCTCTTTATATGTAAACCAAGTGAATTCATGCGTGTTTGCCAGTCTATTTGCTCAAGATCCCAAGAGAAAGTATTATGGGAGCCATTTCAGACTTTTGGACAATGGGATTAGGGCGGTGACGTTTCATGTGGGTTAAAGGACACCTGGACCTCTGAAAGCCTGTGGATTTTGAAACGTTAGAAAGTGAAAATCAGCCTTGTTTAAAAGCAGTTAATCTCACAACTTCACAAATGTCAAATATATTTAAGGAAATAATCTTGTTCTAAATTGATTTCTACCCAAACACTTGTTTTCAGATCAGCCATATTTAAAGAGGGCCTTCAACAAAAAAAAAAAAAAAAAATGTTTACATAAATCATTATTTATAATAGAAAAACAGTAAGGATAGAAGTTTGGTTTTGAATAAGCTATGTGGGCTGTGGGGTTTGGCCTTAAAGGTGCAAGACAAAGAAAATAATACTGTACAATTATTATCACATGTATTGGGATAGAAGCAGCTACATGTGTCCCCTCAATATGGCTTCTCCGTGTGCAGGGTTGTGATGTCACTAGACAAAGGGTTCTCAAATGTTTCCCTATTGTAGTCCACTTCAATGTTAATAATCAATGGGAGGACCTTACACACAGCTCTGTTCCTCAATTTACAAGATATAACATTTATTTCAGTAATACTGTATATTGATGTAAAAAGACAAGCAGTACTAGGAGAGATGGGCAAACTTTCCCCAAACTTCCAAGCCACGGTGTTTCTTCACAAGTTTAACTTTTGGCAAGTGTGTGTGTGTGTGTGTGTGTGTGTGTGTGTGTGTGTGTGTGTGTGTGTGTGTGTGTGTGTGTGTGTGTGTGTGTGTGTGTGTGTGTGTGTGTGTGTGTGTGTATTAAATAAAAATTTCACGCAAAAAATTAACATTTAATAATGTACTGTAGGTGTACTTTATCATTACAATTTTACTCTACGTATGCCAATAACACCACATGGTTATGTCATCACCTCATCTGATAGAAGGTTAATTCTAAAATATATCTGCTAATAATTACACAGTTGTACAATTTCTGGGGATAAAAACAAACATTTAATTTTGTTTTTGTAACGTTTGGAAGACTGCTCCCCTTGTCCACCGGGATTCTTCTTTTTAATTTTTTTTACACAATAATTCTCGAGATTAGGCCAGAGGACATTCACAGGTTTTGTCCCGGCAAAATAAATGAGTACATGATATAGCTTTCTTTAACATATGCAGTGCTGGAAGGTCCACTCGCAGGGTAACAGCACAAGAGGTGTTACATGACATAAGCGAACCAAACAAAAAACAGTTACGTCTCTCTCTCTCTCTCTAAATTAAGGGAGGAATGAAGAAGGCAACTCATTGAGCAGTCTACTTGGCCACGCAACCAGCAAATGACCCCACTGACTTTGACTAAGCAGATGATTCATTCTCACAACTCCCCAAATATTCTCATAAAATGCACGGTTTTCCTCTCTCCGTGACAATGCCATTACTCAGCTTGGAATAGAAAACACATTGCAACATCAGAAAGACGAGTGGTTACCATTCAAGGGTGACAAAAGGTTTCTGTATATTGTCAGACCTACTGTATATAACATGAAAATGAAAGTCAGGCCAGAAGCATCTGTACAAAAAAAGAATAAAAAATAAAAAAACCATCGCTATCGCCAAGGACACACTGTACAAATGGGGGAGAACTGTGCTACAAATGGTACTCATTCCCTTCAACTGTTTTATAATGGGAAGGCTTATTGTTTTTCTTTAACAAATACTACTTAGGTCACCGACAAACGTGAAGAAAAAATTGACTTTTGATAATGAACAGGATCCTGGAAAATGATGGGTGGGGGGGGGGGGGGTTAGCACCAAGGCTACTTCAATTTCCACACATGTCTTTAATTACTGTGTACATTTAGCTCAGTATAAACAAAATACTGCTATTTTAGGCACGTTAGATTGCTAAAAGTCATTAAAAATGTCTAATTCTACTGAAAACGATACAATACTAGCTGGTCTGTGCGCACCTCATGGGACTTCACAATACAACGCTCTGCATCATTGTCCCTCATTCATGGAGAAGTATTTTACAATAGAAGGAGTCTTGTAATTCAACAAGATGAGACCCAAAAGGTCGTATCAGCTGTCTGTGAGCAGGGTTACTGGCCATGCACTTATTTAGCCCAGGCTGTGCTGAAAAGCTGTGTAATGCGGCAGGCTTAAGCTTAAAGGGGACCATGTTAAAATGGATAAGAAGTAAAGAATGGCACACTGTGCTCATTTGCATGTCATTACCCAGAATCCCTGGCTGCAGTGGAAGCACTGTTTGCCAAGTGGTAATGGGGAAAATACAGGATTAGAAACCTGTCTGTCTGAGACATGCAAAGGTAGCACAAGTGGTATTTTTATTTACTGTAATTTAACACACAGACACAGACACAGACACAGACACAGACACACAGACACACAGACACACAGACACACAGACACACAGACACACAGACACACAGACACAGACACAGACACTTCATTCTTTGATCTTTTGAGTTCTCCTGGGCTACTGGAAGACGAAAGCATATCTATGGCCGTTGTACTGTTCCTAGGACTTCTCTCCTTAGTTTAGGGCAGGGAGGGGTCCAGATTCATGCCCTCATTATTGTAATGATCACATGATTCTGTAGATAAATGGCAATTTAATTACGCAGCCATGAATATGGCCCCAAATGTATTGTACGTTTTGGCAATGAAAAGGGCTGAGTTGGGGGAAAAGGACAGGGAGCACTTTAACATGGGGGTAGAAAGAAGGGTAAAGGCATTTAATTAGGGATTTACTGTAAAGACCATAGTTACAGAGCACGTTCTAGATTATTTCAAAACTATACAGGTAGTATAGACTAAAACAGCGGTGCACAAACTGGGGCGGGAGAATTTCTATGGGTGGCGCGGGCGGTTACAGAGGCCCCGCGCTCTTCCCCACAGCATTTAAATTAAATTCCAGGGGAGGCATGAGGCCTCTGTAACTCACTTACCTGTTCTCTGCCGGGTCTTCGGCGACGCGTCACCATGGCGTCAAATGACGCAGCAGGGTCATGTGACCCACTACGTCATTTGACGCCAAATCTTTGGAGAGGGGGGGCGCGAACGCAGCGGCTCCCGGGCAGGGGGTGCAGCTCAAGAAGTTTGAGCACCCCTGGACTAAAGGAAGCAAGAACAACACATACTACTCACATTGGGACTGTACAATATAGCAAATAGTCATCAATTCCCTGCAACATACCCTACGTTATATTTTTGGTGTCCTGATATAATGGTTGTTGCAATGGAGCATTAACTATTTATGTTTGTTTCTTTTAGGATAACAATGCACAGTGATTAGGCATCTTACTATGTAATTGTGTGTTATTCTTCATTAAAAAAAAACTAAGAGGAAGCCCTTTGAAATTCCAAGCGGCATGAGGAGGATTGAGAAGGAAGCCTTTTTTATTATTTGAGGCATGAAAAAACCCCCATTCGCCTACCAATCATAATTCTATCATCTAGTCAAGTACATATACTGTAGTTGGCACTTTTGTCTTTTTCCAAAATGGTGCCAGTCATGTCAACTGCTCAGAACCAAAATGGAAAGGATTACACCCATCCCACAAA
Source organism: Ascaphus truei (assembly GCA_036426205.1). Classification (NCBI taxonomy): domain Eukaryota; kingdom Metazoa; phylum Chordata; class Amphibia; order Anura; family Ascaphidae; genus Ascaphus; species Ascaphus truei. The sequence goes on along the minus strand of WSYH01010535.1, from coordinate 2,598 downwards.
TGTAAAACGCACATTTTAATTCCCCAAATCAACTTATTAGAAGTTCTACTTAACACATGTACATCATACAGACACATATATATGTAGTACATATACAATATGATTCCAATACGCAATATACCACACAAACAAGTATAGATATATGGAATACAAGTCCGCTATAGGACATGTATATTAATAAAAGAATAAACGACCCGCTGAAATACAAATCACTGAAATGTTAATATTTTTCTGGAGTAAAATTGCATTTTTTTTTTTTCAAACCTTGCAAATGAAGCTACATTTTTGCTCTGATGATGCTGTTTTTGTTGGCCGCATTTACCCAAGAACCCTTTGGAATTTTGTGTCAGAAGCCAGTCAGAGGTATTACTGACTGCTGTATGGAATCGATTTACCGCAGCACAGAAATACCAGCTGTTACAGTCTGTCCTGAGAGGGATTACCGAATATTCTTAAATTGAAGTTCAATCCATCTTTCCATAAAAAGTATAACCTAAAGCCAGGAACGTAACGGCAGTATCAAGTGCACCTGAGGCATTTACAATACCCAACAGAATTGTAACAACCAGCCTTTAAAAAAGACTTCTTTTTGAAATTTCATTATTCCAGTTGTTCCTTGCTTCTATATATCACACTGTATCGGGTTTTTTTTGGCAAATACCATGTGGAAACAGTGATATGTTAAATGCACTGATACATTGTTGAATTTCCACCAGGTCCTTAGTAACCTCTCAGGCTCCTGAAGTACTTGTGACATCTAGTGGTCACAGGGATACAGACAGCTGGCAAAACATGAATTCCAAAGACATGCATCTCCATATTACCACGGTGATGTTCACATCGAAACAGAACCACCTCAGTTTCCAGCGGGCCCACATCTATCCCTGAGGATGGTCCCTCTAGGGACTGAAACGTCGGGTTAACCATTGCTAGTTGGACATAATAATAATAAAATAAAAAATCTTTACATGTATTGTGCTGGTACCTTTGACAATACTATTAATTCTGACTTATGTTAATTTTTGTAACATGCACCATGAGTACCTTTTTGGGCGCCTTACCTAGTGTGTATAGATAGATGTATAGATATAGCATTTTCTGAGAAATATATATATATATATATATATATATGTATATATATATATATATATATGTATATGTAGGTATATATATATATATATATATATATATAATCAAAAAATAAATAGATGATACCGTTCTGTGGCTAACGAAATGCTTTTATTTGTGCGAGCTTTCGAGATACACTGATCTCTTCTTCCGGCGATGTTACAATGAATGAAGCAAGGATAACTTAAAAACAGTGTCTCTTGGAATATTATCTGTGCTGGTCCTTCCCCCGGTGTGGATGTGTTTAATGACTAGAGGTGTCAAAGGGTGACTGAAAGCAAGTGAAGAAAGAGTGTGTATGTGTGTCAGTGTGAATAAAAATGAATGGAGAGCCCACAGTATAAACAGTGCTCTACACAAGGTGTGTGTGGAGTGAGAGGGATATAAATGGTGTGGGTGGGTGTGGAAATGTGAGAGTTTGTAGCACAACTAAAAGTGTGTGTGGATACTATGTGGTCCCTATTGGTGTATATGGATGGAAAAATAAGGAGTATTAGTATGTGTGAGAGACAGCTGTGTGTGCATACATATAGCACAGTATGTACAGACATGGCCTTTAGCGCTCATGGGAAGAGAGTTCGCTAGTGTCAGTAATGACTCATAAAATTTCGATCTCTGTTTAGGCCACTGCTAAGTGTCCCGAACAGTTGCATAAATTTGTATTCATGCAACCGTCTCTCTTTCGGGGTTTTAAGATTACCTTTGAGTATGGCAACCCTCAGATCATTCATCTTATGGCCAGAGTCAGAGAAATGTTCGCCAACAGGACTGTCTCTTGTTCCGCGTGTGATGCTGTGGCGATGCAGGTTCATTCTCTTGTTTAGCCCCTGTCCTGTCTCACCTATGTAGTAGCAGCCCCCTGGGCATTTCATGCACATGATGAGGTACACGACATTGCTGGAGGAACAGGTGAACCCTCCTCTGATTTTGTATTCCCGATTCTTGTGTGGTATTTGTATTGTGTCCGCTGTGTAGAGCATTGCGCAGGTTTTGCATCTTGGGTCCTGGCATGGTTTTGTCCCGCATTCAGTTGTACTGCTGAATACTTTACTCCTCACCATAATATTCTTGAGATTATGGGGTTGTCTGTATGATAATAAGGGTGCTTCAGGGAAGACCTGTTGCAGTCTTGTATCTTCCTGGAGGATGGGTTGTAGTTTCCTGGCGATCTTGCGTAGGTCTCCTAGGTGTGGGTTATATGTGACCACCAAAGGAACCCTGTCGCTTGTCTCCTTCTGTTTGTATTCAAGGAGATCACTTCTTGGTATTCTGGTGGCTTTGTGAATTTGCTGGTCTACAATTCTGTGATTATATCCACGGTTTATAAAGTCTGATCTCAAGGCTTTAATCCGCTGGTCTCTGTCTGCTGTGTCGGAGCATATCCGGTTGTATCGTATGGCTTGACTGTAGATGGTTGCATGTTTGGTGTGTGTCGGGTGGAAGCTGTTGTTCCTCAAATAGCTGGCTCTG
>WSYH01010534.1:0-22909 GCA_036426205.1 Ascaphus truei | reverse complement strand
CTTAATGGGATACAGGAAAGGCAGAACTATGATGGGGTGCATGGGGGGGCAGACAACGTGGGGGTCGGAAAAAGGCCGTGGATAAAATCCAGTCAATAGGAGAAAAAGGAAGAAAGAGATAAGGGGAGAAAGCACCTACTCAAAAATACTTCTGGCAAGAACATACCAAGGAACCGGGACGCAACATATCTGAGCAAGTGGCTCACGGTCGAGGCTACGACGGGGCCTGGGAAGGCGCGACAGTGTCAAACACCCACGTGAAAGGTATCACCAGGCTAATGTGAGGTATCAGACTCCAAAAGACTGTTCATGGTCCCAGGCTCAACAAGTATCCGGCCCGCTCCTCCTTCTCTAAACCGTGCACCCCACAACTGGAACAATCTACCGGAAACAATCTCACACCGCCGCCACCAGTCTAAGTTCTTCAAAACTAAAGCTGTCTCAACTTTTAATCTGGTCTGTAACTGTTACATATGCCTATAATATATATTATCTCTAATTGTGTTGCAATTGTCTTGTATATAATGTACTGTTACCCCTATTCACTTATGTACTATGTATTTGTAAACCATGTATTATTTGTCATCATAAACTCTGTGCCCAGGACATACTGTACTGTAAAACGGGGTATTAGTTTCCTGGTAAAGCATTTTATAAAATAAATAAATAACTTATATATTGGACCATTGAGATTCTAATGCTGAGTTGGTAAGAACCCATTTTTTTCTTTCTAGCAATAGAATTTAATATGGAAAGGCCCACCACAGATAAAGTATTTCTGCAGTCATGTGAATTATATTCCACTATTTGACCTAGGCTGCTGACAGCTTTCCTGGGGCCCCGGGCTGAAGTCTAGACCAAGCCCTATGCCAGGGCTGCAAACAGGAGGGGGGGGGCAGGGGGGTGGGATGGGTGGGAGGGAGGAAGGCACAGGGACATCTGCTCTGATCACAGCTGTGCATGGGGCCAGCCTGTGGGTCCAAACCCCAAAAGGTAGGCCCTGCAAAAGTCAGATCCAACTTCCAGTATCGGCCACGTGGGTGGGCCCCTCTCCACTTCTGGGGAAGCCTATTGTGACACCACCACCCCTGCTCCACAAGGTAGGCCACTGGGTGGAAGGGGAGGTAGGCAGAGTGAAAAACAGGGGGGAAGAGTGGAGAGAGTGGGGGGAGAATAAGAGCGGATTGGGGGGGAGTAAGAGAGATAGAGACGGGGGGAAAGTGAAAGGGGGGGGGGGCATTTTCTAAGCTTTTGATTTCCTAATTATGGTATATCAAAACAGGTTTTTGACACCTTCAGAGCATGACTTGAGTGCAGACATAAACAAGTTCCCGCCACTCACGGTAATGGCGCCCGGTCTGGATGCCAGTGCCATGCTGTACACGTTTCCGGCATAACACTCAAGGGTACTCGCCAATGTGGTAAGACTGCTGCACTCAAGGATGTGGTAACGAACATGCTGGAAAACTTTTAACTTATCAATTACGTTTGAGCAAAGAGTGTCAAGGACAAACATCTTTTGGGGGGGTGCCCCTCCCTCAGTGACGGAGTGAGGTTAAAGCCCATGAAACATTGTGTGTTTTCTTTTTAGAACTTAGAGAGTATTAGTTATGTATGTCATTTTGATGTTGACCTTACTTAAATGCAGTAGCAGTTTATATAGTATTTCATGTTTTAGCATACAGATGCAGCTCACGTTCCCATTGGTCTGTGTGTGTTTTAGCTACTGTCCGCCAGCAATCAATGTTAACTCTTCAACAAGTTTTTTTTTATTATTTAGAAAAATAAGGCAGTGCAACTGCCCAAAGTAACAGCGGAGGCTGCTAGTTTTAACGTACGCTTTACAGAGACATTTTGCAGGCACAAGTCCCTGCCCCGTGGAGCTTACAATCTGTTTTTGGTGCCTGAGGCACAGGGAGATAAAGTGACTTTCCCAAGGTCACAAGGAGCCGCCACCGGAAATGAAACCAGGTTCCCCTGATTCACACTCATCCAGTCAGTTGTCCTTACTCACTGAGCCACTCCTTCTCCCATAAGCCAGTAACATGTCTGCACTCCCTCGTAGTAAAGCGTCGGTGTCTGAGGATGCTTCTTGTTAAGAGTACAGACTGCACAATGAAACAGACACAACTATGGCAATGTGTAATGTAACAGAATGGAAGAGCCCTCGTATCTATGGGACATAATAAGAGTGTTGTTTTGTACTATACATGTCCCTGGTGCCCATCATTTCCATCTTTGCTACCAACGTCCAGCCTGCACCCTGAACAAGGTCTGTACTCTGAGTAGCAATCACATAGACACTTCTGGAACCTCCCTAGGAGCCGGCAGAGGGTCACACACCCCAGAAACGGCAGGAGCTGTCTTATGCAGAAGCACTGCTTACAAAATATGGCCCACAGGCTTTATTCATGGCTGTGAAGTTGCTTCCCTGTTGGGGAGATTTTTAGACGCCCCTCATTTTAATGGAGTTACACTCTCTCCACCCCAAGGAAGCAGCGCCATATGATATTGAATAGAAGCCATTCACCATAAAGACGCGGGTCCTTTCTCACCAGATTCACATTGCTACATCATCATTTTGTCCCGTTCACACAGAATTTAGATCGAGCGCGAGAGAAGTCGTTATAACTCTACATTATTTTCATGTAGTTCAGGGGTGCGCAAACTTATCTTCATGCTCCCCCCCCTTTGCTCCTCTCGCCTCCGGCTTGCGCAAACCCCTCCCCCCCCGCATGGCCCTGCGTCGTCAAATACATTGAGGGGTTTGTGACGTCACATGACCCCGCGGCATCACTGGATGCCGGTTGCCATGGAGATGCGTCGTTGGACCCAAGTAAGTACACCAGTTACAGTGGCCTCACGCGATCCCCGGTAACAACCGTGCCCCCCCAGACATATAGGCGACCCCACTTTGCGCACCGCGGATGTTAAATCACAATTCAGAACATTGAAACAATTTGGCCGGAGCAGTTGATGAGCGTGTGATAGTTGGCAAGTCTTTATGCGAGTGCTCATATAAAGTCATACCGAACCTTTTAGCATGACTTAGTAGAGCTGGCCGAATCGGCACAAATTAGTTTTCCCCGGATTTTTGGGATTTTCCCCCAAAAATCCACTTTGCATGTAAAATACGTGAATGGATCGGTTTTAATCTGCACGGATTCATCAAAACACCGTTGGATACACCCGTTGCCTGATTCTTAAAAATCCGTAGAGTGTATGGTGGCAATAAATAAAATCCGCAAAACGTGAAATCGCCATTTTTCAGATAGATCTGCGGAAATCCGCGGCCCAAAAGAACCGGCGGATCCACTGCAGATCCAAGTATCCGACAAAGCAATTCACCCATCTCTACTTAGAAGCCATATCATGAAAGACCTAGGACGTACATTAAATAATTTTTTATTTTCAACACAAAAAGTAGAATAGAAAGAATGCCTTTTAGAACCTACAATATCTTGTCATTCCACAGGGGCCAGCTTCACACAATGACAAATGTCCCTTTTTGTGGCAGAAAAACTGCGAAAGTTCCAGCGAAAAGGACCTTTGTGGACCTGAAAACGTACAACTCTTTTTAAACCACAAGTTGGCTATTAAAGTATCACTTGTACCTCTTATGTTGGTCTATTCTATGGGATAACACGGTACCATCCTTTATTTTTGATTTTCAAACTTTTTTTTTCCAAATGTCTCTATATAAAAAAAAATGCTCTTTTTTGATTAAATAGATTGGTCTGAGAACACATTTACACAACCTTTTCCCCCAGCAAATGTATACAAGCCTTTTTTTTGAATACTTTATAACTCTGCAAATTATATAGATTTTTTAAGCTTCCACGGCAACTGAAAAAATATAATTTCAATGATATTCAGTAATAGTCTTAAATCAGCTTTTGTGCTGTGTGAAATTTCCATATATCATGTAAATAACATTGCATAATTCTTCATTACAGCAGTTTAATCTCATTATTACAGGTATCAGATTTCAGACTTTCATTTTATTCTGATTAAGTACAGAATATACATCTACATTTTTTACAAATAAACACCCAATTCCAAAATATGTCGGAATCCAACCAAACGGTGAAAAAAAATAGGTTTGATGTTAATAGTTGTATTTCCTAGTAGAAATCTGTGTAACCCAGGATTTTCCTCATTGGCAAACTCCATGTCTTATTTTCTTTATGACCCTTAATGTTTTGGTGTTATCATGAAATGAATTCTCCATGGAGTAGAGAAATGAGTCATCGATGTCTTAAAGCAACTTCATACCACTTGCATTACCATTCCATTATCAGGAATCGAACCTTGTTAACTGGATGGTAAAGACTTCATATAGCAGTGTAGGATACTCCTTCTTTCATCACAAGAAATCACTGCCTGACTTAAATCGCAGGGTCGCAGGAAGCAGGGCTGTGTTACTTTTAACCACCAGGAGACTCATGGGTACATCTCGCAAATATGGAGGTTCATCACCGTGTATATAAATGTGCACCCGTGGCTAGGGTTGCTGGTGTTCAATATTGAACTGGACTGCCCTGTATTTGGACACTCTGACCAGAACAAAAATAAAAGATAACTGGACATGTGCCCATATTACCTCTCTGGACATAGGGACATGACCGGCTTGGGGGGCAGTGGGATTCCCTGATTAGAGAGCAAGCTGTAGCAAGGGCTGCAGCTTCCTCCTCCTATTGGCTGCTGCTGGGTAATGAAGCCAATCAGGAGGAGGTATCAGGACCCTGGTTGGGCCAAGGGAGAGGAGACAGCATGGACCGGAGTGTGTGTCGATTGCATCGCACCTTTCATGATTGTGTCCAGTATTTTTGAGAAGCCGCCTGGCAACATATCTCACTACATGTACCCGGTCTACTGAATGCACTAGCGCAGGGGTGGGCAAACTATTTGCATTGTGCCCCCTGCCTGCTCCCCCCCACTGCTCGCGCTCTCCCTTAGCTGGTCTGAAGCATCAAATGTCGCCACAGGTCATGTGACGTGACCCTGTGGTGGAAATGACACCGCGTTGCCATGGCCAACACATCACCAAAGCCGACTGAGTCACGGTAAGTAAAGTTGCAGAGGCCTCGTGTGGTCCCCCCGGCATTTAATTTAATGCCTCGGGGAAGAGCCCCCCCCCCCAAAAGAAATCTCGCTCCCCCCAGTTTGCGCATACCTGTTCTAGAGTAAGCAAAAGTTAGGAAGAACTCATCTAAGTTATTCCCAAATTAATTTGTGTCCTTTTAAATCCCACTGATGACATGGTGAGCTCGGGCGAATGTCAGCGATTTCCTGTTTTGTCCTTCGTATCTTCATTAAATGTAAGAAACGTTTAAATTGATCGAATTTGACGCAGATCTCTTAGTTTAGTCACTTCACAATGAGCAGATTACTCACAAAAGGGGAAAATGAATGTATCATTGCAGAGTTTCATGCTTTGTAACTTCTCTATTTGACGTTTACCAAGTGGACGTTGTACAAGGAAGCAAAATACGATCAAACATGTTGATATATTGATCCATCACAAGTGCATTTTCCAATGGATCAAATTAAGATGAGACATGTGAGGCTTACAAATGTCTCTACATAGTATTGCTAGCTACAGTATTGTGCAGAATATGTTCTGTTTTGATGTTCGGCCAAAGGTAAAGAATTTGGTAAAACAAAATGTACTTGCTCCAAATTTGCATAAAAGTGTAGCAAAATCCACCACATTCTCTGAACAATTTGCCACTCAGCGATTATATGTGGAAATTCATATTGGTTTGGTTGGCTTGAACTGTTTCCACAATTTTGTCATCAGCTGCAAAGGTCTCAAGTCAGCCACATATACAAATGTATTTATTTATTTTATTAAAAATGTTTTACCAGGAAGTAATCATTGAGAGTTACTTCTCATGTTCAAGTATGTCCTGGCACGGAGTTATGAGAACAATACATGGTTACAGTAAATGAACAGAGTTATAAATGTAATTACAGACATTTCATGGAAAGTTACAGATAGATTGTTGGTGTATGTAACAGTTACAGACAAGATAACAATTGTGTTGTAAGAGGTAGATAGGCCTGCATGTGTTAGCAGAGGTAGGATAGACCTGCAATGTGTTAGACGAGGTAGATGGCCTGTAGTGTGTTAGAAAGAGGTAGTATAGGCCTGCCGTGTGTTTAGAAGAGTTAGTATAGGCCTGCCGTGTGTTAGCAAGGTAGGATAGCCTGCAGTGTGTTAGCAAAGGTAGGAAGCCTGCAATGTTGTTAGCAGAGGATAGGCCTGCAGTGTGTTAGCAGAGGTAAGATAGGCCTGCAGTGTGTTAGAAGAGTTAGGATAGGCCTGCAGTGTGTTAGAAGAGTTAGGATAGGCCTGCCGTGTGTTAGCAAAGGTAGGATAGGCCTGCAGTGTGTTAGCAAAGGTAGGATAGGCCTGCAGTGTGTTAGACAGGAGGATATGCCTGCAGTGTGTTAGCAGAGGTAGGATATGGCCTGCAGTTGTGTTACAGTGATCCAGTGTTAGGTAGGATAGGCCTGCAGTGTGTTTAGCAGAGGTAGGATGCCTGCCGTGTGTTAGCCAGAGTTAAGATAGGTCCGCAGTGTGTTAGAAGAGGTGGATAGGCCTGCAATGTGTTAGCAGAGGTAGTGGCGCAGTGTTAGCAGAGGTAAATAGGCTGCATGTGTTAGCAGGGAGGATAGGCCTGCGTTGTTAGAAGAGGTAGGAATAGGCCTGCAGTGTGTTAGAAGAGGTAGGATAGGTCCGCAGTGTGTTAGAAGAGGTAGGATAGGCCTGCAGTGTGTTAGAAGAGGTAGGATAGGTCCGCAGTGTGTTAGAAGAGGTAGGATAGGTCCGCAGTGTGTTAGAAGAGGTAGGATAGGCCTGCAGTGTGTTAGCAGAGGTAGGGTAGGCCTGCAGTGTGTTAGGAGAGGTAGGATAGACCTGCAGTGTGTTAGAAGAGGCTCTGTCTCAAGGAGCTTGCAATCTAGAAGGCCAGATAAGTTGGAAAATTGAGTATAGGGTATAAAAGGGCTGGTGAGTTTCAGATTGCAATGGAGCAGCTTTAACATCACCAAACATCATCGAAGGGCAGCAAACGGCTCACACCCTTTAGCTATCCTTCGGCTGCACCAAAGGCTGTCCGCCTGTGAGGCGACACAGATGTAGACTGAAGGGGTTCAGATTGAATGCAGCTATGGTTTCAAAGTCCTTTGTCCTCCTGGTCATTAACATCCTGAGGCTGGGGCTGACAAAACACACAGTACTTAGCAAAAGCAGATGTTAACCTTTAGCATGCTTGTTCTGTGCAGAGGGGAACAGCTCTTTGGGGACCCTTTCAGGCGCCCCCCTTTGGGACGACCCAGATGTAGAATATGGTTGAAGGTTTCACCAACCTCTAACTAACTATTGCACATAGGATAACTTGTTCCATGAAAAGCTACCACAACTTGCAATGACTTTAAGGGTTGTTGTAAATCTAAATACTAAAATGTTTTATTAGGAAATTATTTCATTCTTGAGTACTGTCACTATTACATAATAATATTAGTATCTTCGATGAACAGAATTTCATTAAATACTAGACTAGTACATGAATATTAATGAAACTCCACAAACCGTGAATCGACTGATTATTAAAGACACTCACTTGACATCTGAGCTGATTATTATATGTGCAGGCTATGACAAGTCTACCTTATGTATGTTATTAAGATACCTTAGCATGAATATGAGATGTCATAATTGATCTGTTTCTTTCTAGAGAGGTTGAAGACAGAATCATACTGTACCTGTTTGTGTTACATAGTTACATAGTTACACAGTTATGTAGTTACATAGTTACACAGTTATATAGTTACATAGTTACATAGTTACATAGTAGATGAGGTTGAAAAAAGACGTGTGTCCATCGAGTTGAACTTATGCTAAATTTATATGCCAGATACTTATCCTATATTTGTATTTACAGTTAGATACAGTGTTATTGCCACCAGTGTATAGTGTCACCTTTCGAAAATAAACACTTTGGGTAGAAATGATCCCATCCCTGCTTTACTTATCACAACAGTGGGATTGCTACATTACTCTAGTACAGGGGTGCGCAAAGTGGGGGGGGCGCAACATTTTTGGAGGGGGGGAGTGGCTGTTACAGAGGCCCTGCACTTCCCCGAAGGCATTTAATTGCAGGGGATCGCGTGAGGCCTCTGTAACTGTACTTAGCTGGCCTTCCAACGACGCGTCTCCATGGCATCCCGGCGGCAAATGACACCGCAGGGTCCATGGCAACGTGACATCACATGACCCCGCAACGTCATTTGACGGCGGAGCCGTGCAGGAGCGGGAGTGCGAGCCGGAGGGGAGAGTAAGAAACTTTGCCCTCCCCTGCTCCAGTACACAGTAACGATCGTTACCACTTTAAGAATTATTTTAACGAAATCGATTGTACCGTGCACTAAGTGATTGTACCGGGCACTAAGTGATTGTACCGGGCACTAAGTGATTGTACCGTGCACTAAGTGATTGTACCGGGCACTTAGTGATTGTACCGGGCACTAAGTAATTGTACCGGGCACTAAGTGATTGTACCGGGCACTAAGTGATTGTACCGGGCACTAAGTGATTGTACCGAGCACTAAGTGATTGTACCGTGCACTAAGTGATTGTACCGGGCACTAAGTGATTGTACCGTGCACTAAGTGATTGTACCGAGCACTAAGTGATTGTACCGTGCACTAAGTGGTTGTACAGGGCACTAAGTGATTGTACCGTGCACTAAGTGATTGTACCGGGCACTAAGTGATTGTACCGGGCACTAAGTGATTGTACCGGGCATTAAGTGATTGTACCGTGCACTAAGTGATTGTACCGGGCACTAAGTGATTGTACCGGGCATTAAGTGATTGTACCATGCACTAAGTGATTGTACCGAGCACTAAGTGATTGTACCGGGCACTAAGTGATTGTACCGGGAACTAAGTGATTGTACCGGGCACTAAGTGATTGTACCGAGCACTAAGTGATTGTACCGGGCACTAAGTGATTGTACCGTGCACTAAGTGATTGTACCGTGCACTAAGTGATTGTACCGTGCACTAAGTGATTGTACCGGGCATTAAGTGATTGTACCGGGCACTAAGTGATTGTACCGTGCACTAAGTGATTGTACCGGGCATTAAATTATATAAACCCCGCCCTTCTATACATAACCCACCCTCATTATGCAATAACCCTGCCTTCATCATATCATAACCCCACACTAGTATGCAATAACCCGCCTTCAATTCATAACCACACATCATTATGCAATAAACCCGCCTTACCGTCATTATATCCATAACCACACACTCAGTGATGAATAACCCCGCCTTTCTATTATAACCCCACCTCATTATGCAATAACCCCGCTCTATTCACAACCAATTATCAATAACCCGCCCATCTCAACTCTTTTGGTAAAGGCCCGCCACTTATCAGCGACTCCTCCCAAATTAGCATTATAAACCGCCCCCGGGCAGACATCTTAGTCCCCTGATCATCATACAGGTGTGAGGCCCATTCTCACGCGCAATAGTGGCCCAAGGGACACGGGGCAACTCTGAATTCCCCCCAAAGTTTCATTTTGTGTACTCTGCACTCACCTAACTGTAATATGTCCCATACAATGCCTTTTACAATCTTGCACAGCGCTGTGTACATGTTGAAAGTTTAAGTGCGGCGCCTACCTGTTGATTTTGATTTTGGGCCCCGGCAGACGGCAAGAAGAGGAAGAAGTGGAGAGGGTCCTTAATTTGTTCCTTCAATGTCCAGTTGGCCATCTAAGAGGATTGCAGAACCCCTCTTTTCCAACACGGACTGGGGCAGTGACCTGGCGCTATGCCCCCTAGTGGTGGCTCTGAATCACAAATACAATTCAGCCACACATTTCTAATACAAACAGGAAAATTGTGATTCCAAACAGCATCCAGTTTTAGTGTTGACACAGAAAGACAAAGTGCAGAACAATGCCTCAGGTAGTTTTGTACGGAGCAATTGCGTTTGTTCTTACACTGTAGTAAAGTCCACGGTGCCGGCGAGGAATTTATGCACAGATAAATAAGAACAAAGGTCAGGAAGAACTTTTCATTATAAAGATTCACTGAATATAATTTTGCTTACACGTGCTATAAAAATCCAGCAGCTTGTAATTCAACATGATTAGCAGGTCTTCAGATTTGATTAGTAAATTACGGTAGTAATCAAGGTTAATTCCCAGAGCATTGCACAGTACGGAATCTTTTCCACGGGCAATGGATTTTCTACTAATCAACAAGAATGGGGGGAAAAAGAGAGTGTACACAAAAAGTAGTGTGAAAATAGAACAAATCAATGAAAGAAACAACATTGGTAACCCTTCAGTACAAGAGGGCATGGCATTACACGTATGTACAGATGCAGCGGAGGGTATTACGCACGTTAACGCACAAAATAAATAAAATAAAGGACACCATTGTTTTTCAAGAGCACTTCTGCTAATAACGCGCCAGCCGCGAACGCAACGTCATTGAATGAACAGGTGCAATAAAGTCCCTGCACAATGTATCTTTAGAAACAGGGGGGGCTTTACATAGAATAAAACACATAACTTCACACACTCTTCTAAAACAACCCAATGTAACAACAGTGACTGTAAAAGTCAGGCTTTGCACACGCAATAACAAATATCACTTCATCATTAGATGATGTTCACGGTGTTTTTTTGCCTTCCTCTGGATCTTAGTACAAATATAAGATAAAGTATCTGTCGTCTAAATTTAGCATAGGATGAACTTGATGGACGTAAGTCTTTTTTCAATCTCATCTACTATGTAACTAGTGAGCACAGTCACATGTCTCAGACAGGTTGCACCCGCTTTGCACATTATCTCTTAGCATACAATGCTTCCACTGAGCCAGGAATTCTGGGTAAAGACATGCAAATGGCACACTGCGTCACCTTTTGCTTCTTAACCATTTTAACATGGACCCCTTAAGCCTATGCCGTGCTGCATTAAACAGGTTTTCCCACAGCCTGGGTAAAAGAAATGCAGAGCATTAAACCTACTCGCAGACCTTTGGGGCCCCCCAGTGGGTGAGGCTGGTTATCTGACTTTGCATTTGTGTGTCGGAATGGAATTCAACCACATATTATTTAAGTTACGGTAGGGAACAAAGGACAAACACCGCCACCGTACAAATCGGACGTAGCACAGCAGCCACCGGCGTGATCGCATACATTTGAACAAATGTTTCAGGTAGAACGAATCGCATTTTCCCCCAAGCCCCCCACCACTCGCAATATTCGCACGTGCGCATATAAACGCCATATTCGCTGCAAAATTCAAACGTTGGTGAAATCTGCCCATCGCTAACCATACCATGCCATGATGTGTCAGTGAGTATAAAAATAAGTAAGATTCGTAGCAAGAGTCAAATGATCCTGTCTCTCCCTAAGAAAACCTGAGAAGAAATCCTTCAGCCAGACTTGGATACTATCCTGTAAGAATAAGCAGATGGAAGTAACTTGAGGGACGTGCCAGTGACAGTTTTGAGTTGTAACTGGAACGTTTTAAGAAAAGCAGACTCGTTTTCAAACGGTTTAAAAGCTTTCTTAGAAAGAAAAATCTCTATATGGAATTGATTAACAAGTTACAACATTTGACAATAAACATGCCTTGCGTCCTGTAACTCTATAGAACATTATAGTTATATGCTAGTTTTATGTGTAGCAGTCTAATTACTGTACTATTATATTCAGCTTTCCTATTTTTAGAAACGACACAATCAAAAATGTTGATTGAAAAAAGTTTTCCAGTATCTGTCCGTGAGTTCTTTATATCATGTTATATATGACCTCATATCATAGGAATATGGGGAAACAGCCATGTAAAAGGACCATAAAACATGATGAATCGACTCCCTCTTTTGCTTTTTAGTGACATTTTTCCTTTGTAATTTTTATGAACAAAGAAAATAGCAGATAATTTGATGCTATAATTTCCCTGCCATTGAGATGCAGGCAGCAATAAAGCTACAACAGAACAGAAGACTTCTAAATCAGGAGGACGAGACACGCATTCGTCCATTTCTACATTAGTGATTGCAGTTGATGTCATTTTCTCAAACAAATGATAACTAAAATGGATGTTCTAGGTAGAGTGCTTCAGAGAGTATATAGATACATTTCCATCAATAAATCTGCCCCCTCAGCCCTAATACAGGCATTCAACCCATGGAGATTGACATTTTTACCACTAAATTAACTAGTTGCCTCTGGAAGAAATGTTCCATTCCAAAATTAGCTAACCATCATCATAACATAAAAAACTTGAACACGGTGTGTCATTTCACAAGGATATTGATTCTTCAGAGTACTGGATTATATCGAGCTTGCCATAAAAAGAGCAGCCACTATGTCTTTGGTAGACAGAAAATATAGTGTACAGCATATTCATTTTTTTCTCCAATTGCAACTACAACACCATCACAGTGTGACTGCATATAAGAGCTATATTGGTCATCACTTGGGTCTAGGCGCAAAGTTAACCTTTCCTGTCTTGCCTTCAAATACTTCTGGGCAAGCTACCCGCCTATCTGAACAGCTCCTCACCCTACCACAGGCAGCACTTATCACCTGAGATCAGACTCCAAAAGACTGTTCATGGTCCCAGGCTCAACAAGTATCCGGCCGCTCTCTCTCTCTAACCGTGCACCCCACAACTGGAACAATCTACCGGAAACTCTCACAGCCGCCACCAGTCTAAGTTCTTCAAAACTAAGCTGTCTCACACTTTTAATCTGGTCTGTAACTGTTACATATGCCTATAATATATATTATCTCTAATGTGTGTGCAATGTCTTGTATATAATGTATGTATACCACCTATTCACTTATGTACTATGTATTTGTAACCAGTATTATTTGTCATCATATAACTCTGTGCCCAGGACATACTGTACGTTGAAACGGAGGTATTAGTTTCCTGGTAAAGCATTTTATAACTAAATAAATAACTTATATATTGGAACATTGAGATTCTAAGCTGAGTTGGTAAGAACCATTTTTTCTTTCTAGGCAATAGAATTTAATATGGAAAGGCCACACCCAGTTATAAGGTATTTCTGCAGTCATGTGAATTATATTCCACTATTAGACCTAGGCTGCTGACAGCTTTCTGGGCCGGGCTGAAGTCTAGACCAAGCGCCTATGCCAGGGCTGCAAACAGGAGGGGGGGGGGCAGGGGGTGGGATGGGAGTGGGGGGAGGGAGGAAGGCACAGGGACATCTGCTCTGATCACAGCTGTGCAGGGGGCCAGCCTGTGGTGGTCCAAACCCAAAAGGTAGGCCTGCAAAAGTCAGATCCAACTTCCAGTATCGGCCACGTGGGTGGGCCCACTCCACTTCTGGGTGAAGGCTATGTGACACCACACCCCTGCTCCACAGGTAGGGCCATGGGGTGGAAGGGGGGAGGTAGGCAGAGTGAAGAAACAGGGGGAAGAGTGAGAGAGTGGGGGGAAGATGAGAGAGCGAGATTGGGGGGAGTATAGAGAGATAGAGAGGGGGGGAAAGTGAAAGGGGGGGGGGGGCATTTTCTAAAGCTTTTGATTTCCTAATTATGGTATACTTCAAACAGGTGTTTTGACACTTAGAGCATGACTTGAGTGCAGACATAAACAAGTTCCCGCACACTCACGGTAATGGCCCTGTCTGGATGCCAGTGCCATGCTGTACACGTTTCCGGCATATACACTCAAGGGTACTCGCCAATGGTAAGGAAGACTGCTGCATCAGAGGATGTGGTAACGAACATGCTGGAAAACTTTAACTTATCAATTACGTTTGAGCAAAGAGTGTCAAGGACAAACATTCTTTGGGGGGGGCTGCCCTCCCTCAGGTGACGGAGTGAGGTTAAAGCCGCATGAAACATTGTGTTGTTCTTTATTAGAACTTAGAGAAGTATTAGTTATGTATGTCATTGATGTTGACCTCTAAATGCAAATAGCAGTAGCTTATATAGTATTTCATGTTTTAGCATACAGATGCAGCTACGTTCCCATTGGTCTGTGTGTGTTTAGCGACTGTCCGCCAGCAAATCAATGTTAACTCTTCAACAAGTTCTTTTTATTATTTAGAAAAATAAGGCAGTGCACTGCGCCAAGACAGGCGGAGAGAGGCTGCTAGTTTTACGTAGCGCTTTACAGAGACATTTGCCGGCACAGTCCTGCCCCGTGGAGCTTACAATCTGTTTTTTGGTGCCTGAGGCACAGGGAGATAAAGTGACTTCCCAAGGTCACAAGGAGCCGACACCGGGAATGAACCAGGTTCCCCTGATTCACACTCAGTGCCAGTTCAGTGTCCTTACTCACTGAGCCACTCCTTTCCCATAAGCCAGTAACATGTCTGCACTCTCTTGATGTTAAGCGTCGGTGTCTGAGGATGCTTCTTGTTAAGAGTTACAGACTGCACAAATGAAACAGACACAACTATGCAATGTGTAATGTAACAGAATGAGAAGAGCCCTCGTACTATGGGACATAATAAAGAGTGTGTTTGTTACTATACATGTCCCTGGTGCCCATCATTTCCATCTTTGCTACCAACGTCCAGCCTGCACCCTGAACAAGGTCCTGTACTCTGAGTAGCAATCACATAGACACTTCTGGAACCTCCCTAGGAGCCGGCAGGAGGGTCACACCCAAGAACGGCAGGAGCTGTCTTGCAGAAGCACTGTTACAAAATATGGCCCACAGGCTTTATTCAATATGGCTGTGAAGTGCTTCCCTGTGTTGGGGAAGATTTTAGACGCCCTCATTTTAATGGAGTTACACTCTTCTCAGCCCAGGAAGCAGCGAAGATGATATTGATAGAAGCCATTCACCTAAAAGACGGGGTCCATTTCTCACCAGATTCACATTGCTACATCATTTTGTCCCCGTTCATACAGGAATGTTAGATCGAGGCGCGAGAGAAGTCGTTAATAACTCTACATTATTTTCATGTATGTCAGGGGTGCGCAAATTATCTTCATGCGCCCCCCCTTTGCTCCTCTCGCCTCCGGCTTGCGCAAACCCCATCCCCCCCGCATGGCCTGGCGTCAAATGACATTGAGGGGGTTGTGTGACGTCACATGACCCCGCGGCATCACTGGATGCCGGTTGCCATGGAGATGCGTCGTTTGGACCCAGGTAAGTAAACCAGTTACAGTGGCCTCACGCGATCCCCGGTAACAACCGTGCCCCCCCAGACAATATGCGACCCCACTTTGCGCACCGCTGATGTAAATCAAATTCAGAACATTGAAAGCAATTTGGCCGGAGCAGTTGATGAGCGTGTGTGATAGAGGCAAGTCGTTATGCGAGTGCTCATATAAAGTACATACCGAAACCTTTTAGCATGACTTAGTAGAGCTGGCCGAATCGGCACAAATTAGTTTTCCCGGATTTTGTGGGATTTTCCCCCAAAAATCCACTTTGCATGTAAAATACGTGAATGGATCGGTTTTTTTAATCTGCACGGATTCATCAAAACACGCGTTGGATACACCCGTTGCCTGATTAAAAATCCGTAGAGTGTAATGGTGGCAATAAATAAAAAATCCGCCAAAACGTGAATCGCCATTTTTCAGATAGATCTGCGGAAATCCGCGGCCAAAAGAACCGGCGGATCCACTGCAGATCCAAGTATCCGACAAAGCAATTCACCCATCTCTACTTAGAAGCCATATCATGAAAGACCAGGACGTACATAAATAATTTTTTATTTTCAACACCAAAAGTAGAATAGAAAGAATGCCTTTTAGAACCTACAATATCTTGTCATTCCACAGGGGGCCAGTTCAACAATGACAAAGTCCCTTTTTGTGGCAGAAAAAACGCGGAAAGTTCCAGCGAAAAGGACCTTTGTGGACTGAAAACGTCAACTCTTTTTTAACCACAAGTGGCTATTAAAGTATCACTTGTACCTGCGTATGTTGGTCTATCTCATGGGATAACACGGTACCATCCTTTATTTTTGATTTTCAGAAACTTTTTTTTTTCCAAATGTCTCTAATATAAAAAAAATGCTCTTTTTTGATTAAATAGAATGGTCTGAGAACACAATTTAACAACCTTTCCCCCAGCAAATGTATACACCAAGCTTTTTTGAATACTTTAAACTCTGCAAATTATATAGATTTTTTAAGCTTCCACGGCAACTGAAAAAAAATATAATTAATGATATTCAGTAATAGTCTTAAATCAGCTTTTGTGCTGTGTGAAATTTCCATATATCATGTAAATAACATTTGCATAATTCTTCATACAGCAGTTTAATCTCATTATTACAGGTAATCAGATTTCAGACTTTCATTTTATTCTGATTAAGTACAGAATAACATCCACATTTTTTACAAATAAACACCCAATCCCAAATATGTCGGAATCCACCAAACGGTGAAAAAAAATAGAGTTTGATGTTAATAGTTGTTATTTCCTAGTGAAATTGTGTAACCAAGGATTTCCTCATTGGCAAACTCCATGTCTTATTTTCTTTATGACCCTTATGTTTTGGTGTTATCATGAAATGAATTCTCCATGGAGTAGAGAAATGAGTCACGATGTCTTAAAGGCAACTATACACTTGCATTACCCATTCCATTATCAGGATCGAACCTTGTTAACTGGATGGTAAAGAGACTTCATATAGAGTGTAGGATACTCCTTCTTTCATCACAAGAAATCACTGCGACTTAAATCGCAGGGTCGTCAGGAAGCAGGGCTTGTGTTACTTTTACCACCAGGAGACTCATGGGTACACTCGCAAATATGGAGGTTCAATCAACCCGTGTATATAAATGTGCACCGTGGCTAGGGTTGCTAGGTGTTCAATATTGAACTGGACTGCCCTGTATTTGGACACTCTGACCAGAACAAAAAATGAAAGATAAAGGACATGTGCCCAGTATACCTCTCTGGACATAGGGACATGACCGGCTTGGGGGGCAGTGGGATTTCCCTGAGTAGAGAGCAGAGCTTGTAGCAAGGGGCTGGGCAGCTTCCCCATCCTGATTGGCTGCTGTGGGTAATGAAGCCAATCAGAGGAGGTATCAGGACCCTGGGGGTGGGGCCAAGGAGAGGAGACAGCATGGACCGGAGGTGTGTGTCGATTGCATCGCACCTTTCATGATTGTGTCCAGTATTTTGGAGAAGCCGCCTGGCAACATATCTCACTACATGTACCCCGGTCTACTGAATGCACTAGCGCAGGGGTGGGCAAACTATTTGCATTGTGCCCCCTGCCTGCTCCCCCCCACTGCTCGCGCTCCCCTTAGCTGGTCTGAAGCATCAAATGTCGCCACAGGGTCATGTGACGTGACCTGTGGTGGAATATGACACCGCGTTGCCATGGCAACACATCACCAAAGCCGACTGAGTCACGGTAAGTAAAGTTGCAGAGGCTCGTGTGGTCCCCCGGCATTTAATTTAATGCCTCGGGGAAGGCCCCCCCCCAAAAGAAATCTCGCTCCCCCCAGTTTGCGCATACCTGTTCTAGAGTAAGCAAAAGTTAGGAAGAATACTAAGTTATCCCAAATTAATTGTGTCCTTTAAATCCCACTGATGACATGTGAGCTCGGGCGAATGTCAGCGATTTCCTGTTTGTCCGTTCGTATCTTCATTAAATGTAAGAAACGTTTAAATTGATCGAATTGACGCAGATCTCTTGGTTTAGTCACTTACAATGAGCAGATTACTCACAAAAGGGGAAAATGAATGTATCATTGCAGAGTTTTGCTTTGTAACTTCTCTATTGACGTTTACCAAGTGGACGTTGTACAAGAGAAGCAAAATACGATCAAACAATGTTGATATATTGACTCACAAGTGCATTTTCCAAGGATCAAATTAAGATGAGACATGTGAGGCTTACAAATGTCTCTACATAGTATTGCTAGATACAGTAGTTGTGCAGAAAAAGGTTCTGTTTTGATGTTCGCCAAAGGTAAAGAATTTGGTTAAAACAAAAATGTACTTGCTCCAAATTTGCATAAAAGTGTAGCAAAACTCACCACATTCTCTGCAAACAATTTGGCACTCAGCGATTATATGTGGAAATTCATTGGTTGGTTGGCTTGAACATGTTCCAATTTTGTCATCAGCTGCAAAGGTCTCAAGTCAGCCACATATACAATGATTATTTATTTATTTATAAATGTTTTTACCAGGAAGTAATACATTGAGAGTTACTTCTCATGTTCAGTATGTCGGGCACGGAGTTATGATAACAATACATGGTTACAGTAAAGAACAGAGGTTATAAAGTAAATTCACAGACATTTCATGGAAAGTTACAGATAGGATTGTTGGTGTATGTAACATTTACAGACAAGAACAATTGTGTGTAAGAGGTAGGATAGGCCTGAATGTGTTAGCAGAGGTAGGATAGACCTGCAATGTGTTAGACGAGGTTAGGATAGGCCTGTAGTGTGTTAGAAGAGGTAGTATAGGCCTGCGTGTGTTAGAAGAGTAGTATAGGCCTGCCGTGTGTTAGCAAGTAGGAAGCCTCAGTGTAGCAAAGGTAGGTAGGCCTGCAATGTTTTAGAGAGGTAGGATAGGCCTGCAGTGTGTTAGCAGAGGTAAGATAGGCCTGCAGTGTGTTAGAAGAGTTAGGATAGGCCTGCAGTGTGGTTAGAAGAGTTAGGAAGGCCTGCCGTGTGTTGCAAAGGTGGATAGGCCTGCAGTGTGTTAGCAAAGGTAGGATAGGACCTGCAGTGTGTTAGACGAGGTAGGATAGGCCTGCAGTGTGTGTTAGCAGAGGTAGGATATGCCTGCAGTTGTGTAGCAGAGGTAGGATAGGCCTGCAGGTGTGTTAGCAGAGGTAGGATAGGCTGCGGTGTTAGCAGAGGTAGGATAGGCCTGCGTGGTTAGCAGAGGTAGGATAGGTCCGCAGTGTGTTAGAAGAGGTAGGATAGGCCTGCAATGTGTTAGCAGAGGTAGGATAGGCCTGCAGTGTGTTAGCAGAGGTAAGATAGGCCTGCAGTGTGTTAGCGAGAGGTAGAGGATAGGCTGCAGTATGTGTTAGAAGAGGTAGGATGGCCTGCAGTGTGTTCGAGGGTTAGATTTAGTAGCCGTGTAGAAGGTAGGATAGGCCGCATTGTGTTAGAAGAGGTAGGATAGGTCCGCAGTGTGTTAGAAGAGGTAGGATAGGCATGCAAGTGTTAGCAGAGGTGTGTGGATAGGATAGGCCTGCGTGGTTAGAGAGGTAGATAGGCCTGCGTGTTTAGAGAGGTAGGATAGGCTGCAGTGGGTTAGAGAGGGTGGATAGGGCTGTGTGAAGTAGGATAGTCCGCAGTGGTTAAGTAGAGTAGGTAGGAGTAGCCGCAGTGTTAGCAGAGTAGGGTAGGCCTCGTGTTAGAGAGGTAGTAGACTGCAGGTTAGAAGAGGCTCTGTCTCAAGGAGTGCAATCTAGAAGGCCAGATAAGTTGGAAAATTGAGTATAGGGTATAAAAGGGCTGGTGAGTTTCAGATTGCAATGGAGCAGCTTTAACATCACCAAACATCATCGAAGGGCAGCAAACGGCTCACACCCTTTAGCATCCTTCGGCTGCACCAAAGGCTGTCGCCTGTGAGGCGACACAGATGTAGACTGAAGGGTTCAGTTGAATGCAGCTATGGTTTCAAAGCCTTTGTCCTCCTGGTCATTAACATCCTGAGCTGGCGGCTGACAAACCACACAGTACTTAGCAAAAGCAGATGTTAACCTTTAGCATGCTTGTTCTGTGCAGAGGGGAACAGCTCTTTGGGACCCTTTCAGGCGCCCCCCTTTGGGACGACCCAGATGTAGAATATGGTTGAAGGTTAACCAACCTCTAACTAACTATTGCACATAGGATAACTTGTTCATGAAAGCTACCACAACTTGCAATGACTTTAAGGGTTGTTGTAAATCTAAATACTAAAATGTTTATTAGGAAATATTTTTCTTTGAGTATGTCACTATTACATAATAATTTAGTATCTTCGATGAACAGAATTTCATAAAATCTAGACTAGTACATGAATATAATGAAACTCCACAAACGTGAATCGACTGATTATAAAGACACTCACTTGACATCTGAGCTGATTATTATATGTGCAGGCTATGACAAGTCTACCTGTAGTGTTATTAAGATACCTTAGCTGAATATGAGAGTGTCATAATTGATCTTTTCTTTCTGAGAGGTTGAAGACAGAAATCATACTGTACCGTGTGTTACATAGTTACATAGTAAACAGTTATGTAGTCATAGTTACACGTTATATAGTTACATAGTTACATAGTTACATAGTAGATGAGTTGAAAAAAAGACGTGTGTCCATGAGTTGAATATGATGAAATTTATATGCCAGATACTTATCCTATATTTGTATTTACAGTTAGATACAGTGTTATTGCCACCGTGTATAGTGTCACCTTTCGAAAATAAACACTTTGGGTAGAATGATCCCATCCCTGCTTTACTTATCACAACAGTGGGATTGCTACATTACTCTAGTACAGGGTGCGCAAAGTTGGGGGTGGCGCAAACATTTTGGAGGGGGAGTGGAGTGGTGTTACAGAGGCCCTGCACTTCCCCGAAGGCATTTAATTGCGGGGATCGCGTGAGGCCTCTGTAACTGTACTTAGCTGGCCTTCCAACGACGCGTCTCCATGGCATCCCGGCGGCAAAGACACCGCAGGGTCCATGTGCAAGTGACATCACATGAACCCGAACGTCTCTTGACGGCGGAGCCGTGCAGGAGCGGGAGTGCGAGCCGGAGGGGAGAGTAAGAACTTTGCCCTCCGCCTGCTCCAGTACACAGTAACGATCGTTACCACTTAAGAATTATTTAACGAAATCGATTGTACCGTGCACTACTACAGTGATTGTACCGGGCACTAAGTGATTGTACCGGCATAAGTGATTGTCCGTGACTAGTGATTGTACCGGGCACTTAGTGATTGTACCGGGCACTATTTGTTCGTTTTATTGTAACCGGGCACTAAGTGATTGTACCGGGCACTAAGTTGATTGTACGGCACTAAGTGATTGTAAGACCACCAGAAGATTAGGTGCACTAAGTGATTGTACCGGGCACTAAGAGTGATATAACGGGCACTAAGTATTGGTACCGGGGGACACTAAGTGATTGTACCGGGCATAGATTGTAACCGGGCACTAAGTGATGTACGGGCACTAAAGTGATTGTTCCAGGGCACTAAGTGATTATACCGTGCACTAAGTGATTGTACCGGCACTAGGTCGACTAAGTGATTTTACCGGAACACTAAGTGATTGTACGGGCACTAAGTGATTGTACCGGGCACTAATGATAGTTAGGGCAAGTGATAGCTCGCGGGCACTAAGTGATTGTACCGGCACTAAGGGATTGTAAGTGCACTAAGTGATGACCGGCACTATGATTGTACCGGGCACTAAGTGATTAGTCGGGCACTAAGGATTACGGCACTAAGTGATTGTACCGGCACTAGGGTTGTACCGGGCACTAAGTGATTGTACCGGGCACTAGTGATGTACCGTGCACTAAGTGATTGTGTACCGTGCACTAAGTGATTGTACCGGGCACTAAGTGATTGTACCGGGCACTAAGTGATTGTACCGGGCACTAAGTGATTGTACCGGGCACTAAGTGATTGTACCGGGCACTAAGTGATTGTACCGGGCACTAAGTGATTATACCGTGCACAAGTGATTGTACCGTGCACTAAGTTGATTATACCGTGCACTAAGTGATTGATAACGCGCCACTAAGTGTATTGTACCGACGCACTAAGTGATTGTACCACGCACTAAGTTGATTGTTACCGGGCACTAAGTGATTGTACCGGCACTAAGTGATTGTACCGAGCACTAAGAGTGAGTGTTACGGGGACTAAGTGATTGTACGGGCACTAAGTGATTGTACCGGCACTAAGTGAGTGTAGGGCACTAAGTGATTTGTACCGCGCACTAAGTGCATTGTGTTACCGGCACTTAAGTGATATGTACCGTGAACTAAGTGATGACAGCGCACTAAGTGATGTACAGGATAAGTGTACCGGGATTAAGTGATTGTACCGTGCACTAAGTGATGTTACCGTGCACTAAGTGATTGTCACGGGGCATAAGTGATTGTACCGGGCAAAGTATTGTACATGCACTAAGTGATTGTACCGGGCCACTAAGTGATTGTACCGTGCACTAAGTGATGTACCGGTAACACCGTCCAAGTGATTGTACCGGGGCCCCACTAAGTGATTGTACTGGGCACTAAGTGATGTACGTGCATAAGGATGCACGTGCATAAGTAATTGTACGTGCACTAAGTGATGACCGTGCACTAAGTGATTCGCGGGCACTAATGTGATGTACCGGGCACTAAGTGGATTGTACCGGGCTAAGTGATTGTACCACGCACTAAGTGATTGTACCGGGCACTAAGTGATTGTAGTACCGGGACTAAGTGATTGTACCGAGCACTAAGTGATTGTACCGTGCACTAAGTGATTGTACAGGGGCACTAAGTGATGTACCGTGCACTAAGTGATTGTACCGAGTAAGTAACAGTGATTGTACCGGCACTAAGTGGTGTGTACCGTGGCACTAAGCGGATTGTACCGCACTTAAGTGATTGTAACCGTGTGCACTAAGTGATGTAGTACGTCGGCACTAAGTGATTGTACCGGGCCAATTCATTTTTTTTCGCGCATTATTAAGTGATTGTACTGCACTAAGTGATGTACCGGGCACTAAGTGATTGTACCGGGATTAAGTGATTGTGACCGGGCACTAAGTGATTGTACCGGCCTAAGTATGTACCGGCAATAAGTGATTGTACCGGGACTAAGTGATTGTACCGAGGCACCAAGTGATTGTATACCCGAGACAATAAGTGATTGTAAGGGGCACTG
>WSYH01010533.1:5932-22912 GCA_036426205.1 Ascaphus truei | reverse complement strand
CTGCCCCACACCCCCACCTCTCTCTCTGCCCCACACCCCCACCTCTCCCACACCTCCACCACTCTCTCTCCCTCCCACCCCCCACTTCTCTTTCCCACCCCCCCAATTTCTCTCCTGCAACGCCCCCTCTCTCTCCCACGCCTCCAACCACACCTCTCTCCCACACCCCCA
The DNA here is from genome assembly GCA_036426205.1 of Ascaphus truei. Lineage (NCBI taxonomy): Eukaryota > Metazoa > Chordata > Amphibia > Anura > Ascaphidae > Ascaphus > Ascaphus truei. Next base: position 22,741 of record WSYH01010533.1, on the reverse strand, counting down.
CCGCTCTCCTCCCCCACACTTAATAACCCGCCTCTTCCCATACACAATAACCCCTCCTCCCCAATACACACAATAACCCTCTCCACCTCCAAGACACAATAACCCCCCCTCCCTTAATACACATAATCTCCCCTCCCCCCAATACACCAGCTGGGCCCAACTTCCAGTGCTGGTCGGGCCCCCCACAACCGCGGGGCCCGGGACAGTTGTCCCAGCTCTTCCCTCCTTTTGGCAGCCATGCCGATATATTCATGTTGCTTCAATTTATCATTCAATTTCAAAGTACGGGGAAACAGCCTCAGGCGAGGAGAATCCTGCTTGTGCAGCCAACACAACACAGACAAACAATGTCTTCAAAGTGCAGGTCTTCCCTCAGACCCAAACCAGAGCTCTACTCACAAGTTCATAATGAAGTTCTCAATTTAATGTGACAGCCAAGAACAGTGGTACATATGGGACATGCAACATTGTCTTTCCACTGTTCTTGGCCATCACATTAAATGGAGAACTTCATAATGAACTTGTGAGTAGAGCTCTGCCTTGGATCTCTGTATTAGAGGAGACCTGCACTTTTAAGAAATTGTTTGTTTCATTTATTATTGGCACAACTGACATATCTAACCACAGCACGGAGCCGTTTTGCTTTTCTCATCTTGTTTCGCCCCAAGTGCAGAAAAAAACGGAGTGTGTCAAGGTTACGCAGGCCTTTATGGAATGTAAAACTGCAATATTATTCTAAAAACAAGAACACACTGTTATTGTTACACGCACAAAAGAGGGGGGGGGGGGCTCCTATGGAGAATCTGTTTGTTTGTTCTACGTTCAGGAGCACCCCTCTCTATTTAGGCATTTCTCCTATCCCTATTGATTCCTGTAGTACCTTGAGCGTAACCCTATCTGTCTTGCTTTTCTTTTTTTAGCACTGTTATTGTCGCAATAAACCTTTATCAACCAAAAGTGCTCTCAGAGATAATGAGACGCGGCTTTGTAAACAATTTCCCCCGCTGATACATTTTTGTCCACTCAAAAGCCTTTATAATGCAAACCACAACATTGTGAAATGTCTGTATGAGAGCTGATAATTATCTGGCTGTTCTCTGCTGACGTCAGATTGATTTGTAATGTGCTCAATAGATTGTGTTTATTCCTTCCTTAAAATAATTGCACTGCAGCGTAATGCCACACAGGATATCAGACCTTAAAGCAGCAATACCAGCTGCTTGTTTTGTTTTTTTTAACCCCTTATAATTTACAGGATGGGAAACGGAGGGGCCCGGTGAAGCCGTACTGCACCATTTCCATCTCCGGGGATCCCTGGTTGCCAAGATACTTATCGGTAAAGTTATAGGTTTTTAAATCTCCCTTGGGGGAAAACCAAATGGGCGCTAAATTTTGGAGGTCCATTAAGAAGCAGCAACGTCATCCGTTGCGACTTGCTAATCAGAAGGGCTGCTGCAATCCCATTTAAAAATGAAGTATATTCTGCAAGTAATATTGATGGGAAGATCTTCCCGTGGACTTTACTGGAAAATTGTCGTAGTTTGAAATGGCCAACATTTTCCCCCTGAAATTTGGCCCTAACGGTTTTGGTCACCACTCTCCCATCCCACCTACTGCATCTTAAAAAAGCGCTTCAAAATATACCACTTAAAACTTCAACTTGGCTCTATTAAATTCTAGCAAATAAAATAGCACATTCGCACATCCCAGACAGGTCTACAGCCCTGCCTTTCCCCATTATCTCTTACCATACAGTGCGTCCACTGCAGTCAGGGATTCTGGGTAATGGACACACTGTTTCAGCCCACTCTTAGTTGCAGCAATACAAGCTTTTGACTGTCCTACCCAGTATAGTTGCGCCTCTGAGCGCCTCAACCGGTGACATCATCAGCAGCTGCCAAGTGTGGCAACTGTCATCGGCAACCGCCGCCAGCGTGCAGGTCCCTACAGCAGCGCTTAGCGATACAGGAGCGCTTCCATCGAGGACAGACATACACCACGCCGGGAACCAACTGCCTATGGAGGTCCAGGACGTTCACTTTGCTGCAGCCTGCAGACTGTGTGATTAGTGTGGAGACGGAGGCCCTTGCTGTTGTGGTAACAAGTCCATAACATGTCCTGCTTGTAACCTTCTACATTGATGTACGCGTATTACCTATCCACCTGTACATACTAAATCAATGATCAATGACATACTTCACTATGAGATTTTTGCGCTGTTTCTTTTCTCTTTTACTCTGGGTAATGACATGCAAATCAGCACACCGTGTCACCTTTTACTTCTTATCCACTTTAACATGGAGGGTGCGGGGGAGGGTTCTTCTCACTTTTTTATCCCCCCCCCCCAATAACTTATTAAATTCTACAAACTACAAACCGTTCGCTTGAAATTCCTGTCACTTGCATGTGAGTAGTTCTAGTTCATTCACAATTTTTAATATATACCGGTTTTCATTTCCTGTGGGACTCTGACGAGAAAGAGATAAAGCAGCAGTTCCGCCTGGTCTTTTTAAAATAAAATGTTATATTCATTTATTTTGTTACAGCATGAGACCCCGGGAGCACTCCAGACCTGCACTGCGTTACTTTCAGATCGGGGGGAGTCCAGGATGCCACTGCTCCCTCCAGTGAAATCAAAATGGCTGCAATATTCTACAGGTTCTGAGGGCCAATAAGAAGCTGCCACATCATCGGTTGCGGCTTCCTATTAGATGGCCATTTCAATCCATTAAAAAAAAAAAGAAGAGCTTAAGAGTCTTGAGGAACCGGTCCCTGGAGCAGACTATTCAACTCAGGAGGACCCCGCAGATCCCATGCTATATAAAGGTGGTGTGGGGGGGGGGGGGGGGGAGTTAGACGGATTGCTGCTTTAATATTTACAGGCATACCCCGCATTAACATACGCAATGGGACCGGAGCATGTATGTAAAGCGAAAATGTACTTAAAGTGAAGCACTACCTTTTTCCAAAAATCGATGTATGTACTGTACTGCAATCGTCATATACGTGCATAACTGATGTAAATAACACATTTGTAACAGGCTCTATAGTATCCCCGCTTGCACACGGCTTCGATACAGGTAGGAAGCCGGTATTGCTGTTCAGGACGTGCTGACCGGCGCATGCGTGAGCTGCCGTTTGCCTATTGGGCGATATGTACTTACTCGTGAGTGTACTTAAAGTGAGTGTCCTTAAACCGGGGTATGCCTGTACTTTGTTTCCTCTAACCCACAGATAATCAGATGAATGTACAACATCCCCCTGTCACAGAACCAATTAGGAGAGTGGGATATGGTAAAACAAACAAAACTCAAAAGATAATGAATTAAAACAACTCCTTGAGCTTTCATTTTATTCCCAAACATTTTACAGACAGCTTATCAGTGTCTGACTGTATTTTGTTTTTTTTTCAAAAGCCATGAGTCGCTATATGATTGCACCCATTCAATTACCATTTTCCTATGCGGGAACACAGCTATAAATTATATTGTCTGACAATGAAAGAGATTTGGGATTCTGGATACTCATTACCAATATATATATATGCAGCATGTTCTCTACATTTTCATGATGTGGACTGCTGCTATAAAAGGTTCATTTCTACTGAAGGGGGCATTTCTTTGGAGCTGCGCCCCATTCATTTCAGCTCCGGAGACACCTTGCATCCTGAGATACTTACCTCCGTGGGTCATGTAAGTATCTCCTGCATGTTTAAAGGTCTCACATGACACGCGTCAGATGGCATGGTGGCTTCCTATTGTCCCACATGTCACGGGATCTTTAAACCGCCATATTGCGTGCCCAGCCGGAGCAGCTGCCAGCATGACCTACACAGGTATCTCTGGAATCAGGGGGTCCCGGGAGATTAAATGAACGGGGTTCACCTCTAGAGACCCTGCCCGGATATTGCACCTTTAACTCCACTACTCGTAAAGAGGCCAGCAATAAATTGCAAAGCATAGTGTAGGAGTCAAGAGACGGAGACAGGGGGGGGTGGGCGTGGCCGTGAGTGGTTAGCCCTCATTGGCTGAACTGCTCATGTGCCCGCTGACGTCACGCGGTGGTCGCCGAAAAATCAATTTTCATTGACTTCCAGCGATCGCGACCAAGCCGTCTCTCCGTCACGGTCCCGTCTACTATAGGCGCACCCAACGGCATAAGTAAACTTGTTGTGACGTCACCGTAGCCAGGACTATAAGTGCGGCCTTAGTAACACCTTTGCAGCTACTGGGGCCAGCAAGTGAAGGGCTTCATTCCCACTGTGAAGGCCAGACTCCCTTATGACAATAGTCGCGGCTCGGGACTTACTGTATAGTGTGGTTTCCGTGGGGGAGGGGGGTGTGAAGTTCTCGGTGAAGTTCTCGTTGCACATGTCTGCGCTGCAGCAGCAGAAGCGGTACGTCCCATTCTGTATAAGCGGCGGGGTGGTGGTGACCACGCATTTCTCATAGTGACACTCATGGGGGTCTCCTATGTATGACCAGCAACCTGAAACACATCGGCAGTATTATGAGGCTAGTGTTACCAGCCAGAGTTGCATTGTATAGTCCTTATAAAGCCCTTTCACGCAGATACATACAAAGCAGCATTACCCCCTCACCCCTCCCCCAGGGAACATTTTTCTTTCTCCATCAACCTGAGATATCTTGTCCGGGAGAATAACATGGCGGCCGGTGTCGGCCTTGCGCTAGTGCCCAGCTGCGACGTCATAGGGAGATGACGCTGTTGCTTCGTACTGGTGACCCGGGGGGGGGGGGGGGGGGGGGGGCACTCCCTGGTTCAGGATTTTTGGTTCAATGTTCTTATCAATGTGCTGTCCAGCCACTTCCCATGATGGAGAAGATTTTAGCCTCGTGCATGTGAATGGAGCTAGTCTCTTTTCCAGCACTGGGAAGCAGTTTCCGCCAAGCATATTCAGTAACTGAAAAAAACAAACGGTTTGCTGAATATTTTTAGAGCACTTTATATTGTGTCATTCTCAAAGCCTCTCTTTGAGGGACTGCATCTTTAACCTTTACGATCTGAATGCTTTGGTGAACTATGCCACTTAAATTCTAGGCACTAAAAAAACGATCCATCCAATCATATTCACATATACAACAGGGCTATTCAACTAGTGTTCCCTAAGGGTTGGGTTAGAAATATGTTACGAGCAGAAGGGCCACAAACACTTATTGCAATTCATTTGTGATGCCATAAAAACTGGTTTTATTATAAAAATTGTGCCAGCACTTTATAACCCCTATACAGTACCATTATATTTACACAACACCTAATTACAAGTGAGTTTGCGTGTAGAAAAAAAACTATACTTCGATACTAACCAACCTAGTTAAAATTACCAGGGCTCACAAGGGCCACATCAACGCCAGATTTGGCCTGGGGGCCTCTAGTTGATCTGGACTGTCATAGATTAGTTCCCGATGGTATGTGATATGTGACTGGCAGCAAAAAAAGAAAGGGCTGAAAGCGCTACTGCTTACAAACATAGGTGTGGTGACACTAGTGACTAATTAACTATATTAATATGTGACTGGAGGAGTCCAGGTCAACTGGAGCAGAAAAAAAGCCTTGTACTGAACTCTCCCAGTCAACACATCGCCCAAACCAGACAGACATTCCCCGCTCACTTCGTTGTTGAACCAGATGGATGTCCATTCTGTGTTTTTTCCCAAATCATAGCATGGTGCTGCCCTTGGAGCACTCAATAGTGCCGTTCTCCTGCAATGTTTGACTTTCGCTGATCCGTGGTTGCTGTGGGAAGGATCTTTAACTGCGCACAGTCGCGCCATCACTCTGGGAGCTGGCGGGAAAGGGAACAACAAGAGACGAGATTAACAGCACCTTCCAAAATCATACCTGTAGAAATAAAAGAAAGTGGCTACTGGCGATAGGGCAATAAAACAGTCAGATTGGGTTACTATAGGTAATATCACCCACAAACGCACCAAGCATCCAATCTTCTCTTATATTAATTATTGGAAAGCACTGTTTGCCTCCCTGTCTCCGCATCTCCGTGTCACCTAGGGGAAGAATAACTTCATTGGTCCTTGGGCCGCCCCAGCACCCCGCAACCTCTCATTGGCCTGACGGAGGAGAAGAGTGACCGACACACACACACACACAAAACACAACACAACACCCTCAAGTCTCGTGACCCGCCGCGAGCACATCCTCCTCTCCACCGTCGTTCCTGTTCCCCCGCTTTCAACACCCCCCCCCCCCACCCGGGTGCCTGCTCACAGTCAGCGGGGGAGAGGAGGCGAGCGCCCGGGACACCCCCCACGGCTTCAAGCACGCACCGCGCCCCGCGCTCTCCTCCTTCCCCGTGTCAGCTCCCCCCGGTGCTCCGCTAAGCTCTCCCCCCGGAGCTCCGCTCAGCTCTCCCCCCCCGGTCCCGCCTCAGCCCCCCGGTGCTCCGACAGGCAGTGGACACGCGGCGCCTAAGATGGCGGGCCCGGAAGGCCCCCCTTCCTCCTGCGGAGTATGGTAAGATGGCGGCGGACGGAAGGGAGGTGACGATGTGTGCTGTGTGGTGTGTGTGCACTGTGATGTGTGTGTGTGTGTGACATGTGTGTGGGGGGGGCAAACTGGGTGTGTGTGGACACTGTGGTGGGGTGTGGGTGTGTGTGACACTGGTGTGTGTGTGTGTGACACTGTGTGTGTGGTGTTACACTGTGTGTGTGTTGTGACACGTCTGTGGTGGGGGCCGGGGGGGTGATGTGGGCGGGGCGGGGGGGGATGCAGGGGGGGGGGGGCAGTAATGTGAGGTGCAAGGGGGGGGAGTCATGTGATGTGCAAGGCGGGGGACACTGATGTGGGGGCCAGGAGGGGTGGAGAGTGATGTGGGGTGCAGGAAGGGGAGACCGCCAGATGTGAAGGAGGGGGGGGGCGGAGCGGCTGTGAAGAGGGGGGAGGCGGAGCTGTGAAGGGGAACAGAGTTGTGAACGTGAGGGCCAGCCAGCTGTGAAGGGGGGTAAATCACGGGCAACGCCGGGTATATCAGCTAGTATAATATAAATGATAGTTACACATTTCAAGGCTATCTCCACTATCGCTAACCATTTTAAAGTAGTAATCTGTGCTGTACATTTTATATATATATATATATATATATATTATATATATTATATATTTTTTTTTTTAATTTAACCTCATTTGTAACAAGGAGCTGCTGAACGGAGGCCAGTCCAAGCTACAAGGGACACCATTTCTGATCTTTTTATTTTTAAATTCCCGAATGAGAAGTTCTTGTCCGTGACAAAAACAATATGGTCAATTGGGTCAATCTGACTCTGGTAGCCAATCGGAAAGATGTGACATAATAATAATAGCATGTTCTTGTATAGCACTGCTAGTTTTACATTGCGCTTTACATAGACATTTTGCAGGCACAGGTCCCTGCCCCGTGGAGCTTACAATCTATGTTTTTGGTGCCTGAGGCACAGGGAGATAAAGTGACTTGCCCAAGGTCACAAGGAGCCAACACCGGGAATTGAACCAGGCTCCCCTGCTTCAAACTCAGTGCCTGTCAGTGCCTTTACTCACTGAGCCGCTCCTTCTACATCATTGTAATAATGTCTGGTGGGCCAAATCACGGGTTCCCTGGAGCTTTAGGTGCCGAGGTTCTTATAAGTCAAAAAATATATACTTGATTTTGGGAGGAATTGCTGTTTTAACTCTGAAAGCTGAATAGTAAATATATCAGAATATACAACACATGGTGGTGCTTCTTTTGAACTGCTAGTTGGAAGCTCATAAACCGCAAAAAGAGTGCATCAATAATTCCAAACCTGCCGTGTTCAAATTTTTAGAAAGGTCACTGCGGCGGCCATCTTTAAAGCACCCAAGAAAAAATGCATATATTTAAATATTTTTCCAAAACAGAAAATGTTTTTGCAAAAACACACGACCAGGATGAAATAAACTCACTTTCAGAAAAAATAAATAAAGATTATGACTCGCTGTAAAGATAACAGGACCACAGTCAGACACCACGTTGTCTGCTTCCCGGTCACATGAAGACATTTAATTCCCAGTGACAGGTGTATGAGTCTGAAATACTCAGCTGTTCTCCCAACCATGACAGGGCTGCTAGGACATGGATGAACCAAGAGCCTCTCTACACTATGCATTTCTCAAATATTGTACCCTGAAAACAAATACATTAAGTTACCTCTCGTTTTCAAGTATGTCCTGGGTACAAAATACAGAACACCCCATGTATTCTTCTCATGTATTCCTTTGCCACTATATTTTAGTGACTATTTTCTATGGGATGAGTATCTGTCAATCATTTTTCAGGCGGGGGGAGGGGTGTCACCACTACCCCCCGATTTGTGATGTAATGATATATAAGAGGGAGTGAATTGAAGGTACATTTTCATAGCCTGATTGCAAGCAACACAGCATACAACCACCCAAAGTATACAACATGCACCGCTTTCATTTGGTGGCTTATAACTGGTGTTTAATGCTCAACTCCAGCGATGTCAACATTACCGGGAACCAGCTCTTTTTGGCAGCCTGTGTAAATATTACTGTATGCCCTTATGTCTGCAAACTAGAGCCATAGTTGACGATTATGCAAATTAAAATGTGATTCAGAATAAACACAATAACAAAGTTTAAGAGCAGTTATTGATCAAGGGGACAATAAATGTGAGTGACTAATAAGACACAGATTCTGAGAGATCCAGACAGTGACAAAGAAAAAGGTGGATACAGAGCGACAACAAGAACATAGAGGGGATCAGAGGAAGTGACAGAGACAAAGGGGGTTACTCGTTAAACTGCGATAGTCCTGATCAGTGGAACTATCACAAAGAAACTCCCATCAATGTCAATGTGGCAGTCACTCAGCACAATCGCACATTACTGAGTACCCCCATGGTAACAAAGAGAAGCAGCGCAGTGCATCAAGGAACCAATTATTACATACCACGAACTTTCAAAATCTATAGTCTTCTAAATGGGGTTGCTTTTGGGGCTCAACTCCCACATTTTGGGAGAATGTGGTGTCCCAAAGGCGGAGGGGGGTTGCATTGTTTAATAAGTTTGGGAACCATCGTTGTAATGGAGGGAGAGGGTAAGAGGGAGAGAGAGACGACAGGAGAGAGAGACAAGTGAGAGAGAGAAGAGAGAGAGAGAGAGAGAGAGAGAGAGAGAAACAAGGGAGAGAGACAGAGAGACAAGAGAGAGACGAGAGAGAAACAAGAGAGAGACCGAGAGAGACGAGAGAGAGAGAGAGAGAGAGACAAGGGAGAGAGAAGAGAGAATGCTGCAGGAATGGCAATGGTTGGCTGTAATCCATACTCATGGAATATTCGATTCCAGTAAAAAGAAGCCTTCCTGTCTCGTCTTTTACAGGAAGTAAAAAAAATGTCAAGTGCCTGGTGTGGATTCCTCAGGGGATCAGTAACTGGCTATATGCGTTTCTCTTATCTCAAGACTTTATCTGCTTCCATTTAACTACTGGATGTCAGCAGGAGTTCACAGACCAGCAATGTCTTTGTTGTTCATTCAAAATGTAACTCCCCCAGTGTCCTATTGACATACAGCGCAAGTCATACAAAGTGCCACGCTACAGACCCTTATGTATGTATGCATATCTGCATTTATATAGCGCTCTCCAGGTAAATAGCGCTTTACAGCAGGAACACATTATCAGAAGTACAGCCGCCCCTTAAAGATGCAGAACTCACCAGCAGTAAAGTATGGTTAAAAACACTTTATTGGGCTACATAAAAAGATACAAAATCCACAAACAAAAAGGATCCTCCTCCCGTGCGTTTCACGCCCTCTCTGGCGCTCTCTCAAGCAGTGAGATGACGGAGGAGAGAAAGTACTATTTAAGCCTCTCCCCGTAACTATAAACAGAGACAAAACATCTGATAACACTTAATACAAGAAAACAATAGGACAGGGGTGAGCAAACTTTCTGTGCTGCACCCCCCCCTGCCTGCCAGCCCCTGTGCTTGCGCCCCCCTTTACCTAATACCCAGCATCAAATGACGAGCGGGGTAATGTCGCGTCACATGACCCGTGGCATCATTTGACGTGCGTTGCTATGGTGAATAGTAAGCGATCACTAAATCACAAAATAAGTGACTATTCATAATATATAATAGTGGTCACAGCCAGATGAGTATGAATACACCTAAATGTTCACACAATTTCATAGAAAAGTAAATGACACCAAGCAGGTTATATATATATATGAGGCATTAGATACTATAAAGATTATTAGACATATGCCCCATGGTAACCAAACCGGAGTATAATAGTATATCTAAGATATTAGTGTACCGAAGTGCATATACAGTAACACTTCAGTACAAACTCACCCAGACATATAGTCAATATATGACAGATCTGAAAATGAACCATCCAATGACCTGGCCATTGATTGGTTCAGAGGCTGTCACATGTGGCGACCTGGCCATTGATTGGTTCAGAGGCTGTCACATGTGGTGACAGCCTCTGAAAAATCTCATTTTATCGGCTTCCAAATTTTTGGTCGCCGCCGTCGCTGCTGTCTTGTCGCGCTTACTATAAGCGCTTGCGACGGCGACAATGCTTTTGTTTTCAGGCGACGTTGTATCGCCGGCACTATAAGTGCAGCCTAAGTGTGGTGTGGGGTTTTAAAATCACCAGAACTGTCACAGTTTCAGAGCTGTCAGTCATAGGGAGACGGCTGTCTGAACCACTGAGACCCAGGCACCTGAGCAAAAGCCCCAAGACCCTGGACGGCCCTCCCTGAGGAAAGGGAACCCCGCATTTTGAGCTGTTGAACAGGTCTGTTTTGTGACCCGTGTCGTTGCCTTTTCTTCTGCAACATATGGTGTTAGAAGTGGGATGCTGAGGGGTCCCTGCATCCAAAGGGCCGCAAAAAGAAAAAGGAACATTTTATTAAAGCGTTTCTGCAGGAGTAGGCCAGGCAAACTAGACTATTACTGCAGCAACAAGTCCAACTCCTAACCCAGCACCAGGCCACTCAGGACAATAGATACCCTTCGAACAGAGAACCTGAGTTGGTAGAATTATGTAACCCGTTTTTTCAGATCTCCACCGGGAACACAAGTCTAGTGTCACACAGAAGAGAGACTGAACCTGGTGTGAAAGTATGGTCCCACCCATACAGGTTACCGAAAAGCCATGGAAGAAAAGGAAGTGCAAGAGATGCTAAATCTGGGCGTTATCGAGGAATCATGTAGCGAATGGTGTAGCCCAATTGTAATGATTCCTTAGCCAGATAGAAAAGTGAGGTTTTGTATAGACCTTCGGAAGGTAAATGCCATGTCCCGGTTTGATGCATTCCCGATGCAAAGGGTGGACTAATTGCTGGACTCCCTTGACATGACAGAGTACATTTCTATGCTGGACCTCACCAAAGGATACTGGCAAATACATCTGAAGGACTCCAAACCCAAATGGCCGTTGCCATGTCCCTGGGGTTGTTTCAATTTGTGACTAGACCACATTTTAGTGGCTCATGGACAAAGTGTTAAGGCCTCAAAGGGTTTATGCCACAGCATCTCTCGACAGCATATCTAGATGATATAGTAATCGACAGTAAGCATCGGCGGGCTCACTTAAATAGGCTACGGGCAGTCCTTAAATCCTTGAAAGTGTTCCTTGGGAAGACCTCTACAAATGATCTCGGCTATGCCATTGGGGCGGGAAAGCAAGGCCACTAACCAGTAAGGTAGCGGCCCTGATAAAGGTCCCAAACACGCTGACATAAACACAGGAACGCTCCCTGCTTGGCTTAGCATGGTACTATCGGCGTTTAATCCCCAACTATTCCAAAGTTACCGCGTCCCTAACAGACCTCACAAAAAAAGCAGCCATTGTACAAGTGGTATGGTCAAGAGAGTGCCAGAAGGCCTTTGAAGAGGGAAATAAGATGTTTATCAGAAGACCCCTTCTCGTTCAAAATTCAGCACAGGCCAGGAAAGGGAAACGTGAATGCGGAGATCTATTATTTTGTATTGCATTGTATGTCTTTATTTATATAGCGTCATTAATGTACACAGCACTTCACAGTAGTAATAATACATGTGACAATCATATAAATAACAAATACAAATAACGGGTCATGGGAATAAGTACTTCAGACCTAAACATTTAGGAAGGAGTCCCTGCTCCGAGGAGCTTACAATCTAATTACACATTTGTGAAATGTTTATGCTGAATGAAGCTCCTTTATGTTCCTGGTTTATTCAAAAGTGAATAGACCAGCCTTCTCAGATACCCCACGTGTCATTGCCTTGTCGTCTGCAACAGATTCCCTGCCCCGAAGAGCTTACAATCTAAGCTTATGATGTATGCTGTACGTTATGGCCTTTTGCTGTTTTTTTTCTTCCGCGGACGACACAAAAGGAGGGACCCTCCCCAAATCTCTCCCCGTGATCGTTCAGAAGAGCAGTAAATGGATTCATCTGTACCGGAGGGTCCGTGCTCACAGAGATGGCAAGACCCTCTAGTACTGAAGGGGTTAAATGAACAGTTCAGCTGTAAAAAAAATTTGAAACCAGTTATCCATGTAAGTGGCTTGCTTAGAAAGATTTGATCGCCCTTTAAGTGACTGCATAACTTATTTGTATCTTGTGAAAAATGAATATATCTTGCATTCTTGCGGGAACACTGATTCCAAGAATATCAAGCATGTTTATAGCCGTGACTAATGATTCGATTCGATTAATTGCTGTGCAAACAAAGAACTAAGTGTGAGATGCCATGTGCCAGTCCAAAGGGGTGAAATCATGATACAATACCTAGATACAGTATGTTGATTGTAGCAGCTGAATGCTCCAAATTACTCCCTATGTATGTATATCTTTATTTATATAGCACCCACAGCTGCACTCAACACTTTACAAGAGCTACAATACAGCACAGGGAATTATAATACAATAAGTGTAACAAATAAGATCAGACACTAGGAAAGGAAATCTCTGCCCCGGAAAACTCACAATCTAAGTGGTATGTTGGGAGATTTACAGAGGCAGGAGGTGATGGAATAAGTGCAGTAGATGGCAATCATTGGTTGGAGTGACTGTGGGTGTTGGAGCACTTCATTTAAGAGGTGAGTTTTAAGGTTAGTCTTAAATGTGGGGAGAGAAGGTACTTGGCGTGTGCGGAGTGTGAGGGAGTTCCACAGGTAAGGGGCAGTGAGGGAAAAGGTTTAATGTGAGAGGGGTGCGCGTAAGAGACTGTTGTGGGTAGAACGCAGGAGACGAGCAGGGGCTTCCGCCGCGTGCTCCTGCAGGTCAGCGATCTGTGACTTAGCTGCAGGAGTTGGGTCGCAGCGTTTGGGGGGTGTGGCGGGGGCGTGGTGAACGTGTCACGGAGCTGGTTCGCCGAACCAGCTCAAGTGATGCGACTGTAGCCCAAAATATCATTTTGGGTTGTAGCGGCAAAATGTAGTAGCGTCAACGCTGTACTTTGCCACCGGTGGAGTTTTCAGTTTGAAAACTCAAACCAAACAACCCAATATTGTGACGGACGTGCGCGCACACGTCGCATAGCATCCACCCTGAACTCAGCCTAATGTGGAGATGAGCAGAGACTGCTTTGGGAGAAAGTGAAATTATTCTAGCAGCAGAATTTTGGATAGATTGCAAAGGAGAAAGTTGCGAGGCAGGGAGGCCTCTTAGCACTGTTACAATAATCCAGATGGGAGAAGATAAGGGCATGCATTAGAGTGGCTATTTATGACAAAAACAAGTTTTATTGTATGTCTTTATTTATATAGCGCCATAAATGTACATAGCGCTTCACAGTAGTAATACATGTTGTAATCATATAAATAACAAATAATATAAATAACAGGTCATGGGAATAAGTGCTTCAGACATAAAAGTAACATTAAGGAAGAGGAGTCCCTGCTTCGAGGAACTGACAATCTAATTGGTAGGTAGGGGAACGTATAGAGACAGTAAGAGGGAATTCTAGTAAGTGAGTCTGCAGGAGGCCAAGCTTTATGTATCATGTGTCCAGGATTATCCACAGTGCTATTCATATGCTTCTTTAAGCAAATGTGTCTTAAGGTGGGTCTTAAAGGTGGATAGAGAGGGTGCTAGTCGGGTATTGATCGTATTTCCAACAGTAATGTGGAAGGAGGTAGTAGGGCCAGGTTTGGGAGGAAGTATAAGGAGCTCTGTTTTTGCCATGTTAAATTTCAGTCGGCGGAGGGCCATCCAGGATGATATTCCAGGCTTGGGCAGTTATCCATTAATCCTTTGAGTGCTCCATGGTGTACTGGCCACATCATGGGCTTTCACTTCGTCGTCTTGGGTGAGATTGCATTCTGCATTTCTATGGAGCCCTGAATACGATCTAGCAGGCCGGGTAACTGAAGAGAACGTAATTAGTGATGCAGCAATCCCATGATTGCTCCAAGGAACGGTCACGTGATCGTCATGTGCTAGAAGGGCTGGGGCACTCACAGACTTAAACTGCGATAGTGCCAATCGCACCATCGCACGGAAACTCCCTTTGGCTTCAATGTGTAAAACCTTTGCTCATTTAATGCAACCATTTATTATTACAACTCTGACTTTTCTTGTCTGTCTCTTATGCAGCAAAAATAACAGTATTTAATTGTAGTTCTCACACTGACTGTAAAGTATTCTGTTGCCCCCTTTAATGGAGGCCTGTATTTACTCACAAAATAAATGATTATGATGAATGGGAATTTCCTTGCCTTTGTGCATCGGCATTATGGCAGTTTAATAAATAACCACCTTGATGTGCAGTAACACCCTACATTTTTGGAAATGCTTACTTTTCAGATTCGTCTGAAATGACCTCTGAGCTGGCACTTTGCTTCCCCCTCTGACCTTTATGTAGCCTTGAGGTTACCTGTGCCCCAGATAAACAGCAAAGCTGCTACTGGAAAGATAACGATGTTTGCTGAACAAGTCACTTCTCAGAACTTCAACCACCATCCATTTATTTACTGATTGAGATAATCTGGGGGGGGGGGGGGGGTTATTGACATACCGGAGCCTAGATTCACCTATGTATAGAAACCTGCAAGCTTTCCTGTCTGTGATCCAGCGATTACTGATGCTATATTGAACCTTAATGTCTCTACTCTATAGCATGATCAGGTATGGTCCCACTCTAAGGGATGCCTAGGTTCAGATCTATTAAAAGTAAGATAATACTAAACTTAAAAATGCAGTATTATACTTTAAGTGGCTGCTCCTCCTCGGACCATTAGGCAGTGACATGGTTCATTTGGTTTATGGTTGGAGTGCCCCCCTCACCCCCGGTGTCCTTCAGACCGGAGAATCTCCGCTATGAGTTGGCTGCCAGGCGAGGCTCGGGTGCTGCCACCCACCCCTCCCCGCCCCCGGCCTGAGTAACAGGAAGTCAGTGTGGTTCGGGCTGATAGGATACCTGTCCGCACTGACACACAACGCCATGCCACATTGGCCGGCCAGGTGTGCACCGTCAGTTGCTGCTCACCAGTCTTGGCTTTCTTATTGGTTACCTTATGACCAAATATGAGAACTCCAAGAATGCGAGGTTAGACCGGGATCTGCTTGAATACAGGACGCTGAACCCAACGGACTTCAGGCAACCGAAAAGAAAACGTTTGCTGGAAGATTTCTACCCTATTTGTTAGAATCATTCCACCTCCGTTTATGGAGCATTAGCAAGGCAATAACACAGCTGGATTCCTATTGGCTGATATTTAAATAGCTGCATTTCCATAACTGTTTCAGTGCTTTTAAAAAAAAATACATAGGTGATTGACACATTTATCAAAACAAATTGAACGAGTATAAGAATTTTTAAAAATATATATATTTAACGTTTCTATGGTAAACAAAAGCTGTGGAGGGTTTAACTGTCGTTATGCAATGTCTTTTGGTTGTAAGACTTTGTCAGTCGAGAAATCTACACGTACACGGTTATCTTTGTCTGTTCTTTGCTTGCAAAGGGATTATGAAGCCATCATTAGTCAAACAGATAAACATAAGTAGCTGATATGCTTAAATTCTGATTAACGCTGCTGTGGCCACAGTTTATGAATTAGGTAATTAATCTATGAGTGTCTGTGTGTGTGTCTGTGTGTGTGTCTGTGTGTGTGTCTGTGTGTGTGTGTCTGTGTTTGTGTGTGTGTGTGTGTGTGTGTGTGTGTGTCTGTGTGTGTGTGTGTCTGTGTGTGTGTGTGTGTCTGTGTGTGTGTGTGTCTGTGTGTGTGGGCTATCTTGTTCTAACATAGGGGAGACCCAAGCAAGGGCCTCATCCTTGAGCAGGGTTATGATCAGTCCAACCTGGGCTTCTTCGGTATGATAAATGATGGGCTGAAGCTTGAACAGAAGTCTGCATTGATTAAGGAAATTCCGGAAAGATTGTTTTTTCCCCCAAAATTTTTCCGGAAGGGATATACAGGGTGCGGTTTGCACAGGCACAGTGTTTTGACCAGATAAGGTGATTAAGGCTGCACGTAGTTCAGAATTCTCAGCTTCCGCTGTGGCGACTTGTTCTTCCAAGCGGCCAAGGCGATTGAACACGTGTCTTTGTTGTTCCTGGTAACCAACCATGATATGTTGTAAGTCATGGAGTGTCTGAGCCTGAGTCGGGTCTGTTCCAGCGGAATCCATGGTAGGGCTTGTTTATTCTGTCAAGGATTGGA
The DNA here is from genome assembly GCA_036426205.1 of Ascaphus truei. NCBI lineage: Eukaryota > Metazoa > Chordata > Amphibia > Anura > Ascaphidae > Ascaphus > Ascaphus truei. Next base: position 6,084 of record WSYH01010533.1, on the reverse strand, counting down.
CTTCAGATGAAGTGGATCCCAGTGGCAGGAACAGCAGGGAGCGAAGTAGGGGTCACAAGCAGAGATCAGAGGCAGGCGGCAGGTAGCAAAGTCAGGAAACAAGCAGGGTCCGAGGCAGGCGGCAGGTAGCGAAGTCAGGAAACAAGCAGGGG
>WSYH01010532.1:0-22916 GCA_036426205.1 Ascaphus truei | reverse complement strand
GGGGGGGGCTGAAAGCGCGGGAAACACGGGGAGAGGAGGAGGTGCGCGCGGGTGTGGAGGCTGATGTTCGGGGAGGAAGAGGCGGAGGCTCCGGGACCCTTGGGTATGTGAGCCCCACCCCCCGGGTTATACATGCTGCTAATGTACACCCCCCCCTACTGTGTGTGTGTGTGTGTGTCCCTGTGTGTGTGTGTTCCTGTGTGTGTGTCCCTGTGTGTGTGTCCCTGTGTGTGTCCCTGTGTGTGTCCCTGTGTGTGTGTGTTTGTGTCCCTTTGTCCTTTGGCCCGTCACTCCGCCTCAGGCCAATGAGAGGTGTGCGGGGGCGGGCCAAGGGACCAATCAGATTTCCCCTAGGGACACCGGACATCCAGGCAGGCAGGCAGGCTGGCAGGCAGGCAGGCATGCATGCATACAGTGCTTTCACTAATATAGTATAAGATATATATATATATATTATAGGATGTTTACATGGAGTTGTGCATCTGTGCAACTTGTGCAAGATCCTGCCTCATAAAGCTTACAATCAAATTATGCACAGGGAGATAAAGTAACTTGCCCAAAGAGCTGACAATAGATTTTGAACCACCCACTGCAAAGGAAGTAATGTTGCCTCTGTATTACTGTACTAATATATTCCTCCCATTCCCTTCATTGGGAATTCCAAATAATTATTGCCATCTACACTGTTTTCCCCCTGAATTCTGCGTACCCCATCCAAACAACAGAAAACTCGTTGTAAAAAAGGACTCTCCTACCTGTTGTGAAATTTAGGGTAACAATTCATGATTTGCTCTGTGATTTCCAGATAGATCTCCAAGAATAAATCGTGGGAGATTTGAACAGTATAGAGATACTCATCATCATTAGTCAGTGCTTCATGTTCATTTTCAAGACAAACTGAGCAATGTGTTGCGGGTTCCTCTGGCAGCCATTAATGCCTCTTAACATATGTAGTTTATTATTCATTGTCTTTGCATTCCAGAAATGTTCAGCAGAGCACGCTAAAGAGTAGGCGGCTTGCAGAATGCCAATTTGATGATCCAGCAGGGGTCAAACATTTATTAATGTGTGTTTAAGCCCCCCGTGGCCGCCTGCTCAGCCCTTAGACATTGCCTAATGATTGGGATAATCTAACATTTACTTGTCTCGCTGAAAGATATGACCAATTGTCCTGCAATGAGATTTAGTTCAGACTGGCTATTCCTGGATATTATTTCACAGTCCTGACACTGTTGCTCAGTGATTGAGTTTAAAGGGGCATCGATCCTATTTAAAAAAAAAAACTATTCTGAAATTAGGGGGGCTCTCTCTAAACCCCATTGTTATATTCCTGCTTAATACACATTTTGGCACAGGTTCACAAAAGGGGGCTAAGCTTTAGCACGCCTATACTCCCATTGAAATTAAATAATAAAGTTTAGCCCCTTTTGTGGATCTGGGCTTTTGTATATTATCTCCCTATACGGTCTTGCTAATTCTATAAATTCTACCGTGTATGAGTTTCACTGGATGTGCACTGAGCTCTGTCTGTGTTTTATGTTCTGTCTCTGGTTTTAAATATATATTGCCATGCTCAGTAGCACTCCTCTGTGACACTCATATGCTTATATATATGTTGTGTTTATTTTGGGGGTTCAATAGGAGCTTGTTAGGTGTCCAGTATGTTTTATAATTCTATAAAGTGCTGCGCACATTGATGGCGCTATATACATAAATATATACATACAGTACATACAATGTAGCACATTCTCAGCCATTTTTTATTTGAATTTCATTTAGGACTGTCATAGGCTGGTATATCGTCTGATGGACCAATATCTTATAGTGTAAAGAGCTATTCAAACCTCACAGGTTTCTTTATTGCAAATTGTGACTGTCCAATGTTTCTCCATGTGTTTTGTAATCAGGCGCAAAACAGCTTTGCAATATATTGTTGCCAGCATCTTAACTGGGGCAGATAAAGCAGCAGCCTGCGCTGATCACCAGTTTTTGTTGCATTTTCTGTGCCCTTTCCAATGCTGTTTTTGTTTTTACCATGTGATGCTTTGCTCAAGAGATATAGGTATTTGAAATATAAGATATCCGGGAGGTTCAAATGGAGCTCTCTCAAGAGCCCAGCACATAAAGGTTAGCATGGTATCCTCAGATGTGAAAATAAATAAATCATGATTTTTAACAGTAAAAAAACGTTCCGAAAAAAAAGATACTGACATTAAAAGTGTTCAACTGATATAGGCTTCTGGGGGTGTCGCTGATTTAAACATGATGCTACCCAAACCACTCAAGTAATATGTCTGCTGTGCATTGATTTTTCAATTTCCTCTAACCAATTGCACCTATATGACCCAAGCAGTAATTTGTGACTCCCAAATCTTTTTGTTCTCTTGTTTTAACTTAAAACACAGCCTGCTGTCCGAGTTAATTAAAATCAAACTGACATGAATGAAGTGCCCTCTTGGCAGTAATACGGAGTGATCATTTTATTCCACACTCTTGGGTGATATTTTTTGTCTAATCTTTTTCTATTGTATCTTGAGATTTTTTTTTTAATTGTATCTTATATTTGTACAACCAAAACTGAACAAACACAGTTCACAGTAGTTAGATTTTTGAGGACAGTGTGATCATTACTGTCCTTAAGTAAGTGATATTGGGAGATTTGGTCTGAAATAAATATGGCTTCTTTGACGTCAAACGAACCTATTAATTAAACTGCAATAAATTCACTGTAAAATTGCCTGGTAAGGGAAGGCTACAAGTAGCGGAATTTATTTTTTTACAATCCTCTTCATATTCAATAACATTTCGCTTTTATAAATAACTCATTTGCATGCTGCTTTTTTGACCAAATTTTGGAGATTTTAGCTCTAGCATTCCTGTCTCGCAGTTTATTTATTATCTTGTGAATACTTAATTTTGCAGAGATTTGCTCATTTACATACTAAATTTGAAGTGCACGGATGTGCAACAAAACGTGTCCCCAAATAACACGTTTCACACGGCTTTTACTTTTGGGGAATGATGTGATTTCTAGCGATTTTGGCTTTAAATGGTCTCCACGAGAGGCGCGTTCGCCTTGCACCTCAATTTATCAAGGTACTTTGTATCTAATTTTGCTTGGGTACATCAGTTTTCAATTTGGGTAGTGTCTTTGGGTGAAATGATGGATTACTTTATCCGCTCAGATATTATCTTGAGATGAATAAAATGATGTGTTTTTTTGCGCGTCACTTTTTATTCTTCTTATCTGTGGCAGAACTTGCACTAGGTCTCAAGTGACGCAAACAAACAATCGGCGTCAAATCTAATAAAGATGTTTACCAACATTTCTCGCCAATCGCTAGCGTCAATCAAAAAAGGTTCTGAATCAAAGAAAAACTTTTCTCTTTCTCAATACATAAATCCATATGATATCGTAATTCCGAATGGTCAGGTTCACGGGTTAAAAATCTGACCTTTGCCAATTTCTGCATTCATTCTGATGTCCGAATCGAACTCTGGAAAGAATGTTCGAATTCAAGCAAAACACCAGCCAAAACCCAAGGGGCTCATCCTCTGATTCAATTTATTTATGTTAATAAAATGTGTGAACCTTTTGGGTTCTGCGAACAGAAAACTAGCGAACGTATGCACACAAGTTAGAATTTCCCCAAATCTTCAAAAACATTTCCTACCCCCCCCCCCCGCATCATTTTTACAAATCCCAAAATAAAACCAACCAAGCGTCAGCCACTGGGCCAAAACACCAGTGAAAGTGTCTACCATTAACAGTAATTGAATTGAAAACTGCTTGGGAAGTACATGAGGGTATCCTAAACATAGGAAGAAAGCCAAGGGTCGAATGGGGGCTTACAGTAGCTTAGGGACATGGAGAGTCATGGACCAAGTGATTGTGGCAATGTCTACATTGCTGTCCGACTGTTAGTACGTTCATGCAAGCTAATTTGTCATTCAGTAAGTGTAGCTGCCGTCCAATGAATGAGGCACACTCCAAACACGTGAGGTTTGACAGCCTGGCTTATTGTTCTTTAGTGCTGTAATGTAAGTAATCACTATCCATGCTCATGCTGGGAGTGATTACCTTGATTGTGCATGCTCATAAAATAGGCCCTGTGAAATGAAAACAAGTCCGCGTGGAAATGTGAAAGTCTGTGTTTCTTCCTGCTGTTTGACCCAATAAATAACTTCTAATGCTGCTGTCCTTTGCCAACACCACAAATGTTTTAATCCCTTTGTATACAGTTTATTTATCAGAGACAAACAAATGAATTGCTGTGAGGTTAATGAGTTATATGGTATGTGTAAAGGGTTTCTCATGCAAGGTTGGGGTCATGCAAATAATATTGGTCAGCACTGTCCCTAGCCTTAGTCCTATCTTCATATGAGATCATGGCAACAATGTTTTTTTTACATGCTGTAGCTCTGACTGTATAACTAGTGCTGTACATAGAATTTCCCAGTCTGGATGAGTCTCTGCCCCAAACTGCTTTCACTCTAATTGCCAGAGGCTCAGGGAGATCAAGTGACTTATCCAGGTCACAAGGATACCTGACATTTAGATTCAGAGATACAAACTATGGTAGAAGAAGAGGCATGGTAAAGCTAGTTTGTAAAATATTTCATCCATGCATTGTCTTCTTGATGTGACCTTGTACATGTCACTCGATCTCTGCACAGACACTATAAAATTAGATGCTAAACCCAGCACATTTCCTATGAGAAACCAGTAAGTAATTAAAGGGTCAGTGCCACACAGCAGGCAATAAATTGTACATTGAGCTGTTTGACTAATGCTGACATCATAATTATTGTAGAACAAAGAAATATGTGGGAATACAAAGTGTATGTGTATATATACATATATATATATATACACACACACACACATATATATATGTACATACAAATACAAAATAACCCCCCCCCCCCCCCCCCCATCCACAACATTACTATGTCTGCATACAGGAATACATTCTTGTAGGTATTTAAATGCTTCAGTGCCACTTGGAAGCACCTGGTACCCAAACTCTTCCAGCTATTGTACTACAAATCACTAATATGAAACCATAATTTGATGCTGGTATACAACAAAATGCATAAAGATAAGTTAATCGTGACACCTCCGTAGTGCTAATAGGTGTTGTTTGACTACATGAGTCTCACAATTATCACATAAGAAGTATTTGGTTTGTAACCTTTCTATACATTTTAAATCCTATTAAATATTTCCTACATTCATATTGGTCCTTGCCAGCTAAGAGGCATATCAGCAAGGGGAAAATATTTTGAAATGGAACAGGAGCACACATCAGCCAGTGGGAGAATAGAATGAGATGAGGTAGGCAGAGACAGGACACATTTCTTGGATAGCTACCACAATAACCCCAAACCATGCCAGTGGCAGCTGCAGACTCAAGTCAAATATGGAACTGAAAATGTATTGAACCTAATCTCTGAATGGTCTGGGAAAGCTGGAATGTCCAATAATATCTCTAACGTAGTTGATTACAATGCCACATATCGGATATTTCTGTCCCGTGGGCAGTCAGGGAAAAATCCCAGTAGATTAATGGTGACAAATCTGAATGTTATTATTCTCATTATTTGTTTCAAATGTGCCAACATACCCCTAGCACAGTACTTTGGAATTGTGAAGACAATAACCAAAAAACATACAGAAGCTGTTGCATAAATGTTATAACATTAACATGTACTGGTATAGTAGGTAAGGAGGTCCCTGCTTAAACCAGCTTACAATCTAAAAGGAAAAGTTAAGTGGAAATGTAGTTGGAGAAAGCGGTTGGTGTGTTACTAATGGTTATTTGCTGTGAAGCTAACAGTTAATGTTATTTTCTTTACTAATTTCTTAACTTAACATTTAGTTAAAATCTCTTTTTCTCTTCCACCCCCTCTCACTTCCCCCCCTCTCTCTCTTTCTCCCCCTCTTTAACTCTCACTCCACCCTCTATCCCTCTCCCCCTCTATTTTTCCCCCTTCCCCAGGCCCTAAGTGTTGAGCGGGGGTTGGATGGTCCAGACCCTACTGAGCATTGAGGTAGATGTTTGCCTAGGCATCTGATAGCAGAAATTGGAAGTAACTTCCTCCCGGGCCTAATTTCCAGAGTCGGACTGCAGGGGCGGGCCTCCCTCCGCTGCCAGGCTGTCCCTGCACTCTACCCCAAAATAATCAGGACCACTTGGTTCACTCAGTCTGCCCATTTTCTTACCTGTTGTGAAACCTCAGAACCCTTTTGATCCCTGGCTTATTTACATACAGCATCATCCACTGTTGTCTTTCCCAAGCAGTTTTTAATTACATTACTCTATTATCCTTCACTACCTCTGCTGGAAGACTGCTCTTCAGATCCACCCCCTTTTATTTAAACGTATTTCCTCATATTTCCACTAAGCCCCCCACTATTGAGCTTCCGAACATAGCCTCTTATTCTAAGACTCCTCCTCTGAAATATTCTTCCCTCCTGTACCTTGTTGGTACCCTTGATGTACAGTATGTGGAGGTTTCTGTCATATCCACATATACTCTCATATACTCTTTTTAAGTTGTACATTTTGAGGTCGTTTAGCATTCCCTAATAAGTTATATGATATAAACCATGTACCATTATAGGAGTTCTTCTTCGCACAACTTCTAACTGAACCTGAGGAAATGTACATCGATCCAGCCACCCATCAGTAGTTCCCACACAAATGTGGCAATTTCAGTAAACAAAAACTTACAATGCTTTGGCCAAAGGGTTAAACTAAATTACCATTTTTCAAGAGAATATATAAATATGTTACTGTGTATTTTTGTCATATTGTATGTAGCATTGGGCTTCTCTGTTGCGTGTTGTATACAATTGCCACGCTCAATAGCTCTCCTTTTTGACACTAATATACATATATATATTGTGGGGGCTCGGGGGTTCCCTAAAAGAGCTTGCTGGGGTTCTGTGTGTTGTTTAATTTAATTTCAGTAAATGACCAGGATATTCCATCCAGCAGATATGTGTTCACATGTTCCAGAAATGGTCTCCATATCTATAAAGCTGCCTGCGCAGTTATAACAGCTGACATACACTTGGCTTAATTGAAGTTCAAAGCTCTAAGTGAATTTATTCAATAGCTCTCTGTGCAGACATTACGTGGGTGATATTTTGTCATTGTCAACATGTGCAGGATATAGGTATTAAACAGTTTTGTAATTTATATTTATAACTGAACATGACACTGCGGTCTTCCCTATGTAGATGCCAAAGCTACAGTGACACAATACTGCAATTACTCCAACACCTCATTACAACGGAATGACCTGTAGATTTGTTGACTGAAAAATACATTGATCTAAATGTATATTATGGCAGGAAGGTATCACGGTTGGTTTTATTCCATTTGTACACCTACTTAACTCAGAGTGCATCTGAGGGGCGGAATCGAAAGTTGGTTGGAAAATATTTTCAAGGAGAAAAGAGGGTTTAGTTCAAAACAGAACAATATATACATTCGCATTTTGGTTTTAAAAATGCAATACAAGCGGCACTTTAAAAAATATATATATATATATATTGTTTTAATATATGCAGCCTTTGATTACCTTTATTGAAAACATAATTACCTACGCTGACGATCGATTAGTTCTCCCGTGATCTATCAGCAAAGATCCTGCTTCTCTGGGTTCACTAAATGGCTGCCTTTCAGTTTCAATCAATCCTTCAGTCAGTGTATCCTTATATTTACTAAGGTAACATTATTTATTGTTACAGTTTGCACCTCAAACTGCTGGAAATATTGTCAATCAGTATATTAAAACCAATTAAAAATGAGCTGAATAATTTTTTTGTAGGTATTATGTGATACTACAGAACTGATTTATTATAAAAAAAAAAACACATACATATCTCTGTCCTCTCCATCCCTCTATTAAGGTGCTATCAAAGCAATAGAATATTAGTACAACAGTGTGGAGGCTTTTACTTTGAGAACAGAAAGCCAAATATGTTTTCTCAACTTTCCTTCAGATACCAGCAGAGAGCCTCTTACTGCTTGGAAGAACTCTCCCGCCTACCTAACACTCCCTGTTACATTTTAAAGAACAGGGACCGCGTTTGTTTCCTGCTCCGGGGAACCTTCAGTTCCTGAGATACTTCCCGCTAAAGGTACTGGCATTACTTCTTGATGATGCACCTTTCTATTGGCCCTCGTAAAGCAGGAGATTTAAACCATAATTTTGTTTCCCCATGGAGGGGACTGAAAGTGGAGGACCGTTAAGTATCTCAGGAGTCGAAGTCTGTGCCACTGATTGAGCCACCGGTGCTGAAGCAGGGATATCCTTTAAACCTGACCTGTTGGGGGCCCTTGAAGACTGGAGTTGGCCACCCCTGCATTAAGTATACCATGATCTCATAACTCATATTAAAGCTTCAGCGCCCTGCAACTGGGAGAGGTTAGAAATCTATGCAAGGATTGCAGTACAGGCAGTTTGAAGGTGGTAGCTATGTATGCAATACTGCTTTATAAAATAGGTTGCCAAGTCCGAAGGGGCATCTGGTGAAGTGGTTAAGACATTTCAGTGGCATAGAGGCCAGCAACGCATTTCTGGTTTGAATATTATGAGTAATTTAATGGTTTGTCGCTCTATATTTAAGGCTCTTTTAATTATCTCATGGAGTTATCCATCTTTCAGTAGTGTGCTTTATGATGCAGATGCTACAGTACATTATCTCTAGTTATTTTTCCTGCTCACCACAAGGTTGGCCCATCGCCTTTCAGAACCCGTGACCTGCCCTCACAGTTTCTCCATGATCCCACTCTTCTAGAAGTGTCTTGCATTCCCAATGAAACGTCTTGCCTTTCTAAAGACATGTTTCTGATTTGATTTTCTCCAGGTTTGGGGATCAGAGGCATCAGAGCCATGTGACTGTGAAGCTAAGGGCTGCATTCTGCCACCTTATATGGCCGCTAGCAGAAACCTTACATGCATCAATTTAAATAGGACCGGCACAATCAAAATGAACAGCTTTAAAATGCTCCACCATACAGCCCTGTGCTTTTAGAAGACAAAGAAGCATACGTTTCTTATATGCTGCAATCCTTCCACATCACATGTTCTTCCTTAGTAGGTGTGTAAACATCCAACCTGATCTTCTCTTGGCATCCGGCCACTGCTACATGTGAGTGGAAAGGCAGAAAATGTAATTGATCATTGCTTGTTTTGTTTATGGGTAAGAAATGGTTATTTTTAACTGTCTGGTTCTGCACGTCAGGAGCTTGAAAATAGTACAAAATTTCGCATTCTTAGCCTCTCCAGGACTTTACTAAGGCAGAAAAGCGTACTGTGAGTTGACATGTGGGACATAACTTTTTGGATTTGGTTTTTATTGCGAAGTCTCTGGAATCTGCACCATTCTTCCATCTGTGAGTCCATCAAGTCCAACTTCTTTTACATACCAGTATCACAGGGCTGGGTATTTAATATCACAATTTGCCATTTTGAGACATTTGGAAGTGCCTTTCTGAGCAGTGGTTATAATAATGGAGGGCCACCATCCACACTTGGGTCATCAATATATTAATTAATGCAAATGATATATTTATCAAATCTAGTGGACCAGTGCCTAAAAAGCAGTATGGCACAAATCAACTTTTAGCACGGATCTGCTAACAATAATAGAAAACGCAATAGACTGCAGGTCTATATACAGTATATGGTGTCTGTATACCTGGGGACACACCTATTTATGTGACATTGATTGTATTCGTGTTTGTTTATTGATTTATTCACGCTTATATGCATTTTTGTTTTGTATATAGTATTACACAGTATGTGTGTTCGTTATTAGGAGTAAAACTATATTTTCTCTATTGATAGCTCTTGTGTGCCTATCTTACATTTTGAGTGCGGGGAACCTTATTCCTATACTGTTTTAAATCTGGGGGATGATTAGGGATCCCTCCATTTTCCCATCGCACCAATGGATATTTTTACATTTTCATTAGTTGGTGGTGCTGCCTGTCATCCTCTTTTTCTTTTTCTGTCAGAGAGGGTTCTGGCTGCAGGAACAGTGGGTCAGACTGATGCAGTTGTTCAAGCAGTGGATCTTTGGGGAAGGTATTGCAGTCTCAGTAAGGAATGTTGGTTCAGTTGGTCATGGATTTATAAGGTTCAGCACCAAGACAAATACGTCTGTTGGGTGTATGGAACAAGATGGGAGTTTCATGGTAGTAAGAATGGTGGTAAAAATCAGTAGTCTGTAGCTAGGGCCTGGGTTTTGCCTGGGGTTAGGGCCGCCGACAGATTTCCTGAGGCCCAGGACTAGAGTTTTGACCGGGGCCCCCATCCCGTGTCAGTGGCCTTGCAAGCCCCATTTAATTACCCCCTCTCTCAGTCAATCCTGATCCCTCAATCCCCCCCTCACACTCATTCCTACCTCCACCCCTGGCCGCACACATACAGTACACTTTCCTCCCCCTCCCTCACACACAATACCCCTGATACCCATACAATTCCCCCCACCAGGGCGGCCGACGAGGGGAGGGCCGGGACAATTCCCACCCTATCCCTCTCCCCCTCCCCCTCTAGGGGGCAGGGGGCCTGGCCAGCGCTGGAGTTGGGCCTGACTTCTGGCCGGGCCCCAGGTGATGTGCAGGGTGGGGGATGTGATGTGCAGGAGAGTGGAGAGGATGTGATGTGCAGGGGGTGGAGGGGATGTGATGTGCAGGGGGGGAGGAGATGTGCAGGGGAAGGAGATGTGATGTACAGGGGGGAGAGGAACTGCAGCGGAGTATTATGTTTGTGATGTGCAGGGGGGATGATGTGTGTGATGTGCAGGGTGGGAGGGGATGTGCAGGGGAGTATTATATGTGTGTTGTGCAGAGGGGATGTGTGTGATGTGCAGGAGTGTGCTGTATGTAATGTGCAGGGCGGGTGATGATGTGTGTGATTTGGAGTGAGCGTGATGTGGAGGAGGGGTTATTATGTGTGTGATGTGGAGGGGGAGTATTAGGTGTATGGGAGATGGGTGTGGGAGAGAGGTGGGAGCAAGAGGGCGAGAGGTGGGGCCGTGAAGGAAGGGAGGGGTTAGAGAGGTGTGGGAGAGGGGGGGGGGGGGTCTCACAAGGCCACCGACACTGGAGGTGGGTTGGGGAGTGGGAGAGAGAGGTGGGTGGGAGAGGGGAGAGGTGGGTGGGAGAGGGGAGGGATGGGGGGGGGAGAGGGAGGGGGGGGGGGGGGGTGGAGTGTGGAAACTGTAGTCCTGGGCTCCAGGAAAGCTGTCTGCGTCTCTGCCCCCCACAATATCCCCTGCCACACCCAAAATGTAATAGCCCCCCCTTTCCACCGCCAAAATTCAATAACCCTCCACTTCTACACATAATGTAATAACCCCCCCTTCCCACACAATTCAAGAACCCCCCTCCTACAAAATTCAATCACACACAATTTAAACACACACACAATTCAAACACACACCTCTCCCAAGCTGGGCCTACATCTCTCCCCAGCTGCTGCCAGGCCTCTCTCCCATCCCCGGTCTTTTTCCCACTGGTGCACACCAGAAGCTGGGAAGTGGAAGTAATATTTTTATATGTTATATGCTATACGGTGGAGGGTTTTTAGTCACCTTTTCACCCACCATAACTTAAATAATGTGTGGTGAAGACCTACTCATGTCTCAAATTGTGAAGCCAGTACAACCAACCTCACACTGATGAAACTCACAATGTTGAAACAGTCTGTCTGTGAGTGGGTTTATTGGCTTTGCATCTCATCCCAGGCTATGTTTAAAAGCTGTGTTTAAAGCAGCATGCATTAGCTTAAGGGTTTTCCATGTAATGTGGTCTTGAGACAAAAGGGGGCACTGTGTGCTCATTTACATGTAATTTCCCAGAATCACTTGCTGCAGTGGAAGCACTGTATGCTAGGTAATAATGGTGAAAAGCAGGGTTGCAGACCTGTCAAAGACATGTGAATGTGCTCACAAGTAATATTTTTATATGCTATATGCCAACGGTGGAGGATTTTTAGTCACCTTTTCACCCACCATAACTTAAATGATAGATATACAGATATACAACTGTCCAACAAGAAAGTCTCTTATTAGTTCTTGTAACTGTAGGGGAAGGCCTCTCTGCTCTCCTGGGTCCGCACCCTTGTGTGCTATGGAAATGTTCGTGTCCAGTTATAGAGGTCTTGTCCCCTTGTCTTGCTGTCAGCATACAGTCCTTCTGTGTGCATCAAGCCATCTTTTCCTCTGGTTAGTCCAGTTGTGGGCTAAAGAAATCTTCCTGTTTCTTAGATCAGGCTTTTTCTAACAGTCCTAAACAGCCTGGTGGGGTCTGGTTGATTACCTGTGCCATTAACCAGCAGACTGCTGGATTTAGAGATAGTTTTTCTCAACAGTGATAAGTTTCTGTTACACCCTCTCAGGGTGTACGATGAGTACAACAAGGTCTGGTGCTGCAGTAGGAGGATGGGGCAGCACTTCGGTTTCATTAGTTCGTTAAAGTTTTCAAGTTGTGTTAAGATGAATTGGGTGTGGATCCGTCATATGATTCCCACTCATCCATATTGGGGCCACAAGGAAGGTAGCTAGGTTGGAATTGAGCATGGAGGAAATAAGAAGGATAGGAAAGTGGGAGTTGAACCGCTTTAAGGGCTATATGTGGCATTAAGTTCCCTGATGCTTTGGGTTTTATTTTGGTTCTGTCATAGTTGTATTTGTTCTTGATTTCTTTGTTTGGTAGATGTGCTATGTTCATTGAGCAGTGCGCAAGGCGGTAATGAGGCCATATGGATTTGCAGTTTAAATGACTTGGTTGGGTCGGCAGGGCATGCAGTGGGGGCATGTCTTGCAAAGTTGCTGCTGAAGGCAAGGTCGCATGCGGGTCCCTCTGTAATAATGTAATCATATTGTATGTAGGAACTAGCCATTTTGGGGTGGTTGAAAACAATTGCTCTGTGGTATACTATTTGGAGAAACCCTGCATAGTTGGTGTTGGCCTCTAGGGACACTATGTTAATTTAGAATGTCCCTTGACTACAGTGGTTGGGCATATAGGATCAAAGGGTGATTGAGAGAAGCAGGCAGAATTTGAATAAGGGTGTGGGGGAGTATATGAGGGGGACAGGGGGCATATCCTTGAGACATGTAGAGTTGGATGGTGATTGCTCTGGTTTGTACAGGGAATACAGTATTCATTTGTCAAAGATCAGGCTTGATATTTTAATGATCAAACAATAAACCTGCCGCTCAACCTAGTGAACATGTAGTAAATAATCATCAAGGTGCATTCGGGGAAAAAGGGAATATATGTACATAATGACCCCTAACAGTTTGCACTCATGAAATCATGTATGATAGATATATATTAATCCAGAGATATTAGTATTCCCTCATGGGAATCCACTAGGATGTCCCCATGAAGGAATACTAATATCCCTGGAGGAATATATATCCACCATACATGATTTCATGAGTGCAAACTAGTAAGGGTCTTTTTTGGGTGATCTTCTCCCATGACCAACTTTATGTACATATATTGATATTTTAATGGTCATTTCCAGGATGGGGTGAAATATGTCTTGGGAGAATGCAGGGTACATTTGAGGGTTCAAATTTCAGCTTCAAGTGGCTGGTGAGAGGACCACAATAGTTGATGATTCCATGGCTCGGTGTTGGGTTTGGGGAGGCTGTGCTGGGATTTGGCCAAATGTAAAAAAAAATAGGATTTTTTTTGCTGCTTTAATATCAGGTTAAATACATTTTGGAAGGATTGCTGCTTTTAACAGAGGGTGCTTTTTCACAGTACAACTAACTGCTTCTTTTTTGTACGGTGGTTAACTCACTGCTCAGAGAATCATAGGGAATAAGAGTTTGTTCCATAGACGTTTGCACATGCGATTTCTTGAGCCTGAAACAGTCACATCATTAATATAGTCTTCCACCAAGTTACCGAAGCCGTAATAGTCGTACTGATGAACTGCCATATAACAGAACACTTCTCATGTTCTCATAAATGAGCTGCAAATTGTGTTCTCTGCATGTAACACTTTATAAAAGTTATGGTAAAAGAAGGTAACAGAGAATGGTGCTTCGTAAACGCTAGCACTAGGATACAGCAGGAGATTAAGGGGGCATTCACAGCTCCTTCCATGTCTGCCTGTGAATTGTCCTTTTCCTTTAGGTCTTCCTTGTGTATTCAAGATACTTCAACTCACCTTCCTCTGCTCCCCCTTCTCTGGCACTATGCCTGGGACGGGCCCTCGGTAAATCCTTTTCTGTCAACAGAGAAAGACATCCAATATCGGCCATATCGCCTTAAAAAAAAGTGTCATCATCAGCACACACTGGCGTCATGTAACACCTTATTTATCATTTGTAAGATATGTTTCATATGCATTATGCTTAACACAGTTTCAAATTAAGAAGCCTAACTCTGGACAGCACATGGGAACCACACCATTTATGGGGGTCCAGACCAGGGGTGGCCAACTCCAGTCCTCAAGGGCGCAGTGAGTAAAGACACTGACTGACACTGAGTTTGAAGCAGGGGTGGCTGGTTCAATTCCCGGTGTCAGCTCCTTTTGACCTTGGGCAAGTCACTTTATCTCCCTGTGCCTCAGGCACCAAAAACATAGATTGTAAGCTGCACGGGGCAGGGACCTGTGCCTGCAAAATGTCTCTGAAAAGCGCTATGTAAAACTAGCAGCGCTATACAAGAACATGCTATTATTATTATTAAGGATATTCCTGCTTCAGCCCAGGTGGCTCATTCGGGGCGTGGGTGGGACAGCCGGCCGGGATTGGGGGGAGGGTGACAAAAACCAAAAGAACAAAGGCTCGAGGGGGGAATTACTTGAGCCACCTGTGCTGAAGCAGGGATATCCAGAAAACCTGACCTGTTGGTGGCCATTGAGGACTTGAGTTGGCCAACCCCTGGTCTAGTAGCAGTCGTTGGACTCAGTTACAAAGTCGTTTTTGAAGCTCTGTTAAAAGTTGCGATGGATTTTCATGGACAAACAAGAGTTTTTAGTTTGTACAGAAGCTTTTGAAACTACACAAAGTTTTCTTCTGTGCTTCATTATCATACCCTGCAACACACGAAACGCGCCCATCATTCTCTGATACAACAGGGCTTTTAGAACCTATAAAAACGGTTCTTAAAAATACAATATGGGGGCCCTTGATCTGGCTTTTCTCAAAATATTCTTTTACATTGATATTTGTCCAAAATGGCAAAATACTAGAGTTATTTGCAATGAGTATATGATTAGGATTAAAAAATATAATCATTTTAAAGGCAATTTTCAGTCACAAAATAGATGTTTACTTTGAAAGTGTGCAGAATTGTATTTGTAAAAACCCTGCTTAACGGGCGCTATGTATTGAAGTCTCCCAGCTACAAAACTGGGGCAAATAACCACACTATATTTATAAAAACAAACAATCCTATTATCCTTCAGAACAGGGCCGTCTTAACAGCATTATAGGCCCCTGGGCAAAGCAGTGCACTGGGCGCTGCCTACACAACCCCAGCCGTTAATTGCCTCCCGCGAATCCGTTACAATATTCTGCTTCCATAATATTGCAAGCAATAAAAACGGCAAAATGTCTCTCGCGAATGCAGACATGCCAACTCTCCGCTACAAGTCGTCATTTTTCTCCTTCTACCGAGTTAGTGGGAGATTTGAATGTTGAGGCGGGTGATCGGAAAATTAGTGTTAAATTCTGGTCTGTGCATAGATTAGCATGGGGCCCCTATGCTCGTGGGCCCCCCCCGGGCAACTGCCCAGCGTGCCCATGTATTAAGACGGCACTGCTTCAGAACCCTTTCCTTGATAACTGTTGTATTGGTCTTGCTTTGTCCCAGTCTTTACTGTTGGGAGACTTTGTAACATAACCCTAACACGCTGTAAAGCTATTTTCCCCTTGTTCTGAAAGATTTCATCTGAAATCTTCCCAAACCAGGGGAAGACAGCTTCACAGCCTATTAAATAGTAACCTAAGTGCTCGTAATGTGAAATATTTACCTCATGTTATGTTTTCACTTACCAGCCATCTCCTACATTTTTATTCTACAACATAAAACCAAAGTGATGCATATGGAGTATCTGCAATTTACTGTGTTGTCACACGGTAATTATACCCTATTGATGTTTATCTATGATAAATCTCATGTAGTTGTCTCTTCAGAACTCACCACTAAAAGCTCTGAGGAAACCTTATGCCTTTAATTTTACCAGAAGTTGGCCGTAGAAACTGGCCTGTTTTTATTTTACTTTTTATCTCACATGTGAGATTACGTTACTGCATTTCGCTTATGCAAGCAGCACGGGGTAACTGAACTCCAGATGTCTCCGAATTAGATGCCATCACTAATGAGGTCTGGTTAGGGCAGAACGCAAAAAAATTATAGGCGGCTGCGATTTGCAATACCATATGAGCTCACTAATGGAATCTGTGGACACCCCATCCCACAAGGCTGTGTGATATTGATACACCAGGATATGCTTTTTAATATCAGCTTTGGTTTGCTGATTTAATGTACCTTACTGATATGTGTCATGCGGTTTGAAGACCATTCGGTGCAGAAAGCACTGCATTTTGCAGTTAAAGGAGCTTTGCCGTTAAAATATATATTTATTTCCCCCTTTGGATGGGAAGTAGGGGGTGTTCGGAACTGAATCGCATGCATTTCAGCTTTGCAGACCCCCTGCTCCCCTAGATGCTTACATCTGAAGTTAATTCTGGTATCTTAAATCTGTTTAAAGGTCTTGCATCACATGGGCCAATAGGAAACTGCAAGGAATGATGTCACAGCTTGCTATTGGCCCGTGGGACCTTTAAACAGACATTTTATGTGCCCAGCTGCTACCGTCAGCCCCATCTGATGTAAGTATCTCTGGAGGCAGGGGGATCTTAAATCAGTTCAGTTCAGCTCCGGAGACACTTTGCATCAAACCTAGCAACAACAAAAAACAAAAACAACAGGTAAAGCCTCTTTCTGCAGCAAGTCGGTTAAAGGCTCAGAAACATCAGTTGGAGTTTTAATAACATTAAATTGCTCACCCAACTAACATCTTCTCAGCATTCCTTTCAGAATATTTTTGCATCTCCTCTCAGCACTGTGTTGCCAGCCTGACTCCATGTCATCATAAGATCGAAATCCAGTTCTGCAAAGCCCCATTTGTCATAAGAATATAGGACGGGTGAGAGCCAAAATGAATGTGGATCGTACTCAGAAAACCAGGACTGGATCGAAAATCTAATGACATGGAGGGAGCTTGGCGATACTGCTAGCAACCAAACTCCACAACTTTAAATATCACGGAATGTGTAAATACTGTACATACAGATTTCTAGTCCGGGGTCATAAGTAAATGAGGAAGAATAATGCAGCATTTTCAATGTAAACAGGTTAAAAGTAGTTTATCGAAAGTTCAGAATGAGTATCACTTTTAGGAGGTTTCAAGAAACAATTTTTACAACAATTTGTCTTCAAAATAGAAAAGTAAAAGTTTGTGAGAAAGGAGGAACCCCTTATGAAAGCCAGTTACACTTTTATAAAGGGTTATGAACAGTCCATAATTTTTCATAATCTTTATAGAAATTCACTAACTTAGAGGTTTTTGATGCACCAATCAGGGATTTACTTCCCCACACACTTTTGCTTCACAGATGTTTTGGTCTTTGGTCATTCAAAAAAGGTCTAAATAAAAAAATCCATATTTTTTCCCAGTTTATCGAGAAGTCTGTGTCACGAGTGCTCACAACAAACAAGGCGGGACCACAAGGCTGAAGTGGGGATATTAATAGCCACCGACCAACAACCGAGCAGGCATATCCGGAGTGCAGAGTGATAGCCGTGTAGCCTTGTCAGGGTAGGAGAGATCAGAGTGGTCTAGGTACTTGCCGTGGTCATTGAGGAGAGTTCGGATAATTGTTGATGCGGTGCCATAATCCAGGGGTAGAGACCCATGGTGTCCAGGACGCCAACCCCGGCAGACCCCCGCTGCTGTTGGGCCTGTATGTGAATATATATATATATATATATATATATATATATATATATATATATATATATGTTTCAACTAGCATCTCCAATATACATGTATCTTGCTTGAAGATTTATATATATATAACACACATACATATATACACACACCCCAATAGAACATACATACATATATATATATATACACACACCCCTGTAGAAGTCGGCGCAACAGCTGACGAAACGCGTAGGTTACGTCACTGTCCACCAGCTGATGTGAGAGGAGAGCTGAGTAACGCAAGAGTAATGCGAGTGGAGTGAGGAGTGAGGAGTGATTATCGGAGAACAACAGTCTGACTCATACTGGCATCTGAGAGGAGGGTGTCAGCCTGCATGTGGATTCGCAGAGCAGTGCAGCAATATTCATCTATCTGCTGCATCCATTCTTATCTTGGAGGAATCTTAAGATCGTGAGTGGGGCTGTCAGGAGACAGGACTGAGTCTCTAAGTGTTAAACGGATCAGCAATACATTACACTTGCGTTGCCGGACTGCAGGCGCAGCTGACGGAGGGACGCAGACACCCATTGGGTTCATCGCGTTTACACTTTATTGGTGAGACCGTTCCCTTACCCCCCTCTGCTTTCCCCTGGATCCTACATATAGGAAACACCTTCAGCCTATTACGGCTATCTTCATCTTCACAATTGATTTACACCAGATGCTACAATCATCACCAATGTTGGGCAAATAAGTGCTTTACTCAATCGAATACCCCTCCCTCACATTAGTATTTGGACATTTTTTCTGGACACAGCATTGGACATTCAATTGGTCTTTTATCTTTATCCATATATATATATTGTTATATTTTTTTTTGTCATGTTATGTCTGTATTTGTGTCATTTGTACCACTAGTAACCAACCTTTATTGTCTTTATTACATTTTCCCCATATATTTTTAACAGCGCTTTTTACTTTTTTTCAATATCTTATACTATATTAGTGAAAGCACTGTATGCATGCATGCCTACCTGCCTGCCAGCCTGCCTGCCTGCCTGGATGTCCGGTGTCCCTAGGGGAAATCTGATTGGTCCCTTGGCCCGCCCCCGCACACCTCTCATTGGCCTGAGGCGGAGTGACGGGCCAAAGGACAAAGGGACACAAACACACACACACAGGGACACACACAGGGACACACACAGGGACACACACAGGGACACACACACAGGGACACACACACAGGAACACACACACACAGGGACACACACACACACACACAGTAGGGGGGGGTGTACATTAGCAGCATGTAGCCCGGGGGGTGGGGCTCACACCTACCCAAGGGTCCGCGAGCCTCCGCCTCTTCCCTCTTCCTCTCCCGAACATCAGCCTCCCCACCCCGCGCTACGCACCTCCTCCTCTCCCCTGTGTTTTCCCGCGCTTCAGCCCCCCCCCCTCCCTCCCCCCGGCGCCGCTACAGTCACTGGGGAGCGAGTGCCCGGGACACACAGCGTGGGGCGCCGGCCAGACAAGCTGCCTCCCGCCCTAGATCCACGTGGGAACCTTCCGGACGGGTGGAGTGAGTGGCCTCACCTCCCCCCACCCCCCTTCACTCCAACCCCACCCCCTTCACCCCCCTTCCATCCTCCCCCCTCCCCCCCGGCCGCCGCTCAAGTCAGCGGAGAGGGCCGAAGCGCCCCGGACACAGCGGGGGAGCGGCCAAAACAAGCTGCCTCCCGCCTCGATCCACGTGGGAGCTTCCGGACGGCTGAGGGAGCGCCTTGCCGCTGAGGGAGCGGCCGGACGGGAGTGAAGCGGCCTTCACCTCCCCTCACCCCCTTCACCTCCCCTCAGTCCCCACCCCTCACCTCTCCTCCACCCCCCCCCCCCTTCACCTCCCCTCCACCCCCCCCTTCACCTCCCCCTCCACCCCCCCTTTATACCCCCCCTCCCCCCCCTTTACCTCCCCTCAGAACCCCCCCCGTCACCTCCCTCCACACGCCCCCCCCCTATCACCTCTCCTCCCACCTCCCCTATCACCTCCCCCTCCACCCCCCCTTCACCTCCTCCCCACCCCCCTTCACTTCCCCTCCACCTCCCCCCCTTCCATCACCACCTACCCCCCCTACAACCACCTCCCCCCCTTCCCCACTCCCCCCTTCCCACCACCCCCCCCCCCTTCCCACCACCTCCCCCCCTTCCACCATTCCCCCTCCTCCCCACCCCTTCCCCCCTCCGCCCCCCCTCCCCCACCTCCCCCCCCTTCCCCCCCCTCCGCCCCCCCCTCCCCCCCTCCTCCCCACCACTCCCCCCCTTCCCCCCCACCACCTCCCCCCCCTTCCCCACCTCCCTCTCCCCCACTCCCTTCCCACCCCTTCCCCCCTTCCCTCCCCCTCCGCCCCTTCCCCCCCCTCCCCCCCTCCCCCTTCCCCCCCCCTCCCTCCCCCCCTCTCCTCCCTCCCCCCCCTCCTCCTCCCCCCCTCCCACCAAGGAAAACGGGCCCCCTCCCCTTCCCCTCCCCCTCCCCCCCCCCCTCCCCCGCCCCGGGTCCCTTCCCCCCCCACCCCCTCTCCCCCCCGGTCCCCCCCCTTCCCCCCCCCTCCCCTCCCTTCCTTCCCCCCCTTTCCCTCCCCCCTTCCCCTCCGCCCCCTCCCCCCGCCCCCCCTTCCCCTCGCCCCCTCGCTTCGGGCATCTCTCTGGCCCCCCTTCCCCTCCCCCTCCTCCCCCCCCTTCTCTCCCCCCCCCCTCCCCCTCCCCCCTTCCCACCCCCTCCACCCCCCCCTTCCCCCCCCTCCCCCTTTCCCCTCCCCCCCCCCCTTTTTCGCCTCCCCCCCTTACCCCTCCCCCCCTCCCCCTCTCCTTCCCCCCCCCTTCCCCTCCCCGCCGGCGGTCCCCTAACGTGACAATCCCCCCTCCTCACCACCTTCCACCTCCTTCCACACCTCCGCCCCCCACCGTCTTCCCCCCTTCCTGCCACCCCTCCGCCCCCCCTGGTCCCACCCTCCTCCCTTCCCCGCCTCCCCCCCCTTCCCACCTCATTGTGTCCCTTCGGCCCGCCCCCATCAACCTCTCCATTGGCCTGAAGGCGGAGTTACGGTCCAAAGGACACACAGGACAACACAACACAACGCACGTAACACACACCCACCCCACACACACGCTTAATACACACACAGTATACACAGACATCCAACACCACTATACACACAGCACAGTACACACACAACACGGACCCCACACCTAATATACACACACATCACGTATACACAAACCACCAACGTAGACACACACACGCAGACACACACACGCAGACACACACACGCAGACACACACATGCAGACACACACACACACGCAGACACACACACACACACACGCAGACACACACACACACACACACACACATACACTCAGACACACATACACTCAGACACACACACACACACAGAATGCAGTAGAAGAGCACCTCCTCCTCCCCCGTAGCCCATAACTCACATAACTCACATAACTCACATGCAAAGTTCCGTTCTACAGTAGCAGCAGCAGCAGCAGCAGCAGCAGCAGCAGCAGCAGCAGCAGCAGGCTAGAGCGAGCTCTGAGGAGTAGGGGGGAGGAGGGGGGGGAGGAGGAGAGCGGAGGGAGAAGAGCCAGGAGCTGCAGTGCGGGCGGAATCACTGCTATAGCTTCTGATTGATGGCGCGCCCAATCTCCCCGTTCCCCCTGCCACCTGGCCCCGTTCCCCCTTACCCCTTACCCCTTACCTGCACTCCCGCTCAGTTAGGGACCACAATGAAGGAGGTTGCAGTATTGATGAGAGGTGCGCACGCACGCCGCCCCCTGGTGTCCGTACTCGCGAAGCATGCGTACGTACACAGGGGTATGGTGCAACTAAAAATAAATGTACGTACTTGCGCCCTTGAAAAATCAAATATTCCCGGCTTCCAAAGTCCGCTCCGTCGCATTGCCGCTGTCGCGCTTACTATAAGCGCACGCGGCGGCGGCGGCAATGTGTTTGTTTTTGGGCAGCATCGCCGGCACTATACGCACGGCCTTACTCAGGTCGTTGATCAGCTTGGCTTACACGCACACACTCCCTCAGTCACGCACGCACTCCCTCAGTCACACAATCTCTCACGTACTCTCACTCAGTCACGCACGCACACACACTCGCACACACTCAGTCACGCACACAATCAATCACGCACACACTCAGTCACACAATCTCTCACGCACTCCCTCAGTCACACAATCTCTCACACACTCCCTCAGTCACACAATCTGAAAGGCACCTTATGGCCCTTTTCTTATGGACTGTAAGGTATCTTATGCTGCCTGAAGGTGTCTCATGGAGTAGAAGTGCTTAGTAAATATGAATCTGAATGTTTACTACCAATGTATTAGAACATTTGGGTAGAACCTAATTTGCAGTACGATATGAGGGAAGACCGCTCAGGGAAAATATTGTTTTGCTGCTCACATATTTGGTTCTTGATTAATACAGTACTTTGTGTCACAATGCCTCTCACCCATAGAAGCCAGTGGAACCAGATACTACAAGAACAGAGCACACACGCGTAGTCATATGCAACATAATAAATAAATAAATGTATGAACTTCCTAAATGTTATTCAATATCGTCTAAAAGCACAAGACTGCAGTCATAGTTTCTGGGATTTACTTATAAATACTCATTGTACGTCGTCATCAAGATGCTAAATGGTAAAACTAGGAAACATGCCCTACATAATCACATTTATTTCAATATCTACACAGTATGTATAAAACAAAGTAAAGTAAGGGACTAAAAGTATGGAAGGAAGATGGGTTATTTTCAATATTATTTCTGTAAGACCCTCATTGAAGAAAATACAGTAACAAGAGAGAAAAGGCAATTTGATTAGCTTCTAATTTTTGGAACTTGTGATTTT